>PNEQ01078492.1:0-11806 GCA_003012365.1 Medauroidea extradentata | reverse complement strand
ATTTGTTCATCAATTTTCACATAAAATTATTTCATTTTTCGCTATTTAGAAATTCTAAGGAGAAAAACTGAAAATTTTCGATTATAACGCAGATTCTACTTATCTTTCGCCAAAGCACAGCCATAGCAGGCGAACTTTTAGCGTTTATTTATGCTGACATATGAAATAGAAATAGTAATATAAAAATTGTAGGGCTGACTGAGAGTTCAACTGGCATATTTACACTGTAGCGAAATGTAACAATAATATGCGCTACAATCGCCAATTCCACATTATTCTTCTGTAAGTTAAGTTAAGCGAGAAATAAAATAATTTAATACAACGACTCAAACCGAGCCGTCAAATGTTCCTTGTCGAAGTCCACTGGGACCTTAGTTGCCTCCAAGGTTAGTAAAGAGGAGGTTGGCTCAAAGGCGTGACTAGTTTCGTACCATTTAAAAACAAATTTCACGTCACTGAGAGTACAGCTTCGTGGTGTAAAAAAAATCACTTTCACAAAAAGTTGTGTTTGGTTCGGAAAGATCCCTCCAGTTTGCACGAGGTAAAAAAAATATCAATGGGTCACATAAATGATCATCCGCCATTGGACAGACTACCCCCATAGTATTACCAATTAATCAGTAAAAAGCAATATTTGAAATGAACAAACATCGTTGCAGTAATTGTGAAAACATAACGTAATGCAGCAGATTCACACAATGTAAAAATACTTATATATCATTTTTTGTATCTGGATTTTTCTGTTGCAATACACCAAACTGATTTCTAGATTTTTGCCCCTGAAATAGCACATATTTTGTTGTCAAAGTAAGCCAGAATTAAGGAAAATATTTTTTTGCTAGCAAACGGTAAATTATTTTACAAAATGCTGTGGCCAAATTTTGTATCGTATGACTGTACACAGTCTTAAACTTTTTTAAGTCATTTCGTTTAATAATATTCGATTTATTGGCAATTGTTTAAATAAATTAAATATCATGACCTTAAGAAAATTTCTCATAAGTGCGTTGTGACATCAGATGTACGTGCCAGTGTCGCCCTTATCGCGCTCGTGCTTTTGTCCTCGTACGCTGGTAAGAACTCACGAAGGATCGCCTGGAGTCATTTAGGAAGACCACGGCTACAGACACTGGACAAACACGAAAATATTTATAGTCTCCAGTACCTAAACTGTAGTAAGCTTAGCCTAGTGTTATTGGATATTGCGATGTGTGACGAGTCACACGCGTTCTGTGTCAAAACTGTGCAATTCTAACTGTGCCTGTTGGATAGACAAAAATAGTCTTCCAATAAACGACACCCAATTTAGATACAGTCTTCAGTGTTATACACAGTACGTTGGAGCCTAGCAAACATTCAACTTATCTCGCGATTTTCCAGTGCCGTTAACCATGGCAAATTGGAAAAGTAATGGTGAGAAATTATGGTTTATCGAAGGAAAACTTGACTGTTTCCTAGATTTCAACATACGTTCAGCTTATTAGGTTATTACTGTCTTTCTCTTGTACGTGGAGCTGTTGCCCTATTTGACTGAGCCAATAAGAATCTCGCTACTGTAATATTTTATGCCTTTTGTTTATCTGCAGGCAGCTACGTGGCGTCAGACGCACCTCACCCTTGCAAGAAACTACAGCGTTTTCAAGGTTATGTTGACACAAAACATTTTCACGATATGCTATCATCTATAGCGTTGGCTAGACTGAAAATCAAAACCAAATTGCCGAACATAATAATACATTAATTTTCCATCGGACAGACAATAGAGAAAAAATTGGTTGTATCCTATTGGTTATCGTGAAATGAAAGATATGTAGAGAGGGTGGGGACTGCTGTAGTGATGGCAATGTCTCGATACTAATAAGTGGCGGCTTATTTGATACGTGCTAACTTCATCGCGGTTAATGTCTGCCCGAGGTTGTTGATACCAGCCCCGTGAATGTGTGTTTTCTGTATGTTACAGCAAGTTTCCTATTGGCCTGGCTGCCGTATAGCAGGACAACTGCTTACTCTCATTAGCCGTAGGCGTTTCCTGGAATACAATGTTGATTGCCAGCGAAGCCATTTTACTGTCGTGTATGAGTTTGCCACCAGCCTTCTGTATTTCTGACTAATCTGTGGCTCCGCGCCGTCGAGGCGAGCCCCATTTGACTAACAAGTCTGTCCGGTGTGGTGTTGTACCAGTTTTAAGTTGAAATGTGGAGCCAGTGTTAAAATAGATAACTATTTAGTGAACCGAGATTAAAGATAACAATTTTGAAAAAAAAAAAAGTATTAAACGTACAATATGTGCATTGCAAGAATATTGTCATATCTAAAACGTTGTCAGTGGATTTTATTACCGTAAGCCGAAGTGAATTTGAAACTGTGAGGTGACTTTGGCACATTAAAAACATAATTTTCCCACGTATGGCAGCCCTGAACAGAAATTACTCACGATAAATTCAAATTGAAGAATGTCGACATAAAATTTCATTAACATTCACTTACAGTTAACACACATATGCGTGGAAATTAAAAATTGTTTAAAAGTGTCCCGAATTTATCCCACGTGTTCAAAGTTAACCGAGCTTATAATAATATTTAAAAGTAAGTTTCCCATGTTATTCCAATAAATTATGTGCGAATATTTTTTTAAAAAATTTCTACCGTAATTTTTGTTAAATTGTACGTAGAACCCTTTTTGATTTTAAGAGTAGCCATAATTTATTAATTGGAAGTAATTTATTTAAACGTGTATGTTATAGACATGATAGTTATTTTTCCATGTGTGCAACAAAAAACTCGAAACCTTTTCTACAGAATGCTTGGAAAATATTCAGGACTGAGAGCAGCCATATGATGCACACTAGTATGTAGGTATTTTTGGAAAATTATTCACCGTTCGTTAGCAAAATAATCTTTTCTATGACTGACTTATTTTCGTAACAAAACTGGCTGTACTTCGGGCACAAAAATGTGGATAATAAATGAGGTGTATTATTACCCAATAAATGTACAAATTACGATATATTTGTAGAGACGTGCGCAATTCGCTTAGTTTTCTGCCAGCAGACTAGGCTCCAAACAGCTGTACTCTTGTTCGACGTCTTCCATTGGCCGACAATGTCGTCGCCTGACGCGGAGAATAATTCTGGCAAATAATTACAAGTTTCACGGTAGATTGGCAAATAAATACCTGTAAAGGTCGCGCACTGGAATGGCATCACGCGGAAGTTTGTGGTCAGTGGAATCACATGTTGTACTCTGGTATGTACACCTACAGCGCAGTAAAGTCTAGTCTATACTCCGTCCATTCTTAGGTTGCAGCTAGTTCATGCAAGTGACTGACAGTAAAATTTTTGCACAGCATACATTTCTTTTTAAATATTGGAAAAAATATAAGGTAACTGTATTAGGCACGCTCACAATGTGAGGGATCGAAATAAAATTAAAATGCTTTGATTTATTGCGTTAGCAATTATTATTTCTGCTGCAACCTTAGACTGGGTAGAGTATAGTCACCAAATTATAACCTGAATTTTGCAGCTGCCTATATATTTGTGACAATACAATGAATGAGTGAGTGAGTGAGATATTTTGGTCAGCGCTTAACCTCGAGGTCTTCAGCGCTGGTGAGTGTGGAGCAGCTCTGGAATGAAAGGGCTGGAAAAAACGGGAGATCCCCGAGAAAACACGCTGACCAACGGCATCGTCCGGCACGATTCCTTCATGCGGAAATTCGGGGACTAACCACGCCGGGAATCTAACCCGGATCGCACAAAACAAGGAAGATATTCTTCGATACGGAAATTATGTTTCTTTAAACGTAATACTTTCAGAATAACTGTAGAATCATTGCGCTGAAATCTTGGTATGCCCTCCCTTCTCGGACGCATCCCTCTCCTCCTACCCATGCTCTGCTGGGTGCAGGGAGGGGGTTGATGGGATTGGTAAGGGTTGGGGGAGGGGAACCTCGTGTGCTATTCTCGTCACGGACGGCGACAACGGCGCAAGAACAATTTGCACTCGGAATTGCGCGTCTCTTGCCGCGACCCGCTGCAACTAACAGGGTTCTGGTCGGCACAGTACCTCCCCGCTCCCTCCTCTACGGTCCGCGCGGCTGCCAGGGTGAAATTAAATCGCTCCCGCTACTGGGAAGAGCTTGGTTCAGGCGGGGGCGGGGGAGAGGAAATTAATACGTCTTTTCACCCGGCGAGGAGGAAAATACGCGCTGTGAAGAGAGTTTTCGTGCTAGCTGTGTGGGTCGTGACAAGTCGCGAGGAGGTCGTCCTGACAGACGTCCATTTCGAAGAAGTGAAGAGATCATGGTCATCGAGGTCTTTAGCGCTTGAGGAGGATGACATGACGTAAGTATGGAGCAACGCCGGAATGAAAGAGCGGGGGAAACAGGAGATCCCCGAAAAAAAACCGTCGTCCGGCACGATTCCCACTTGAAAAATCCAGGGTAACGGGGATCGAACCCGGTTCGCCATGGTGGGAGGCGAGTGCTCTAGCCACTACGACTCCCCCCCCCCCATACGCCTATTTTGAATTCGCGAGTTGTCTAGTCCAGAGAAAGATGTTTGTCGATGGTAGCAGCCAAGGAATAGAAGGCAGACCCAAGAGTTTATCACGATAAGGTTTTAGCGCCATTTTGTTTCAGTGACGTGCACGCTGGCAACTCTGGTTCATAGTTACTGTATTGTTAAGTGTTACGTGTTAATTGAAGACCTCGGGAGTAAGTAATGATATCCCTCATTCCTGTAACGTTCAGCTTAGGTGTTATCAAGTACGTCAAATCTGGACAAAAGCGTTACATAATTTTATAATTTATTATGTGGTTTAAAATATACTACAAACGTATTTTGTAAAAAGAAGTATTTGTTTTAAATTTACAGATATGAATATTTTACATCGGCTGTCTTACAGTGTGGGTTATAATTTTTTTTATCCCGAGGTGTTCAGTTATACTGCAGGTTATGAAGCTAATGTGTTTCCTAATGGGAGAGTTTTACACAGGGAAACCTTCTGCCGCTAGTTTCGTATTATCGCTAAGGGACCAGAAAAAATACGAAACTATAGTAAATTATATTTAAATATGCTTGGAAATGACAGAAGTCATTTAACTTATTTTTAAAGTGAAAATAAACCCATTTTTCATTTTAAATTATCAGCTTTGTGTATTTTAAAATTCAGGAAAGCTCTGTGATTGGTCAGTTTACTCCCATTACCTACACTAGCGCTCAAGCGGCAGAAATTGTCCCTGTAACAAACTGATAACATTGACCTATCTAACCTGTAGTATAGTTAACTTTAGTATTGTGTAGCCGTGTTTGTCATTTGACTTATGCGACTGTTATTTGCCAGCAGAAACACAATACAAGTGAGAGTTAAGTCATCCGTTCAATAACCTTGAAGCGGAGCTACAGATTTCCACGTGAGGTATTGAAACCAAGTTGTTCAAGAATAGTATCATCATGGTCGCATTTCTCTGTTAATAGACTTTGTTCTTAGGTGACAAGAGCTTTGATGTGTAAACTATTCCCAACATAACACAATAACACGAACTTCAAATAAGTGCGTCTTCGCTTTATAAATTACCATATGCTTATTAGAAACGTGTTTTTTTGGACCCTTGAAGTAGTTAAAAATACTTTTTTCACACAGGTTTATTTGAGAAACCGAATACCCGATACATAATAAACAAACAAAATAAAATACTACCGTGTAAACACAGATTACAACGAAATTGGTTAAGCGGTTAGTATTAAAAAACAACAATCAAGAAAATTGCGAAAATGTACCAAAAATAATACATTGAAGTTTAAATGGACCTTGCTCAAATTATAAAAATAAATAGTACATTTATTGAAAAAAAAAATCTTTGCTTATGAAACTTATTGAGAGTCAAGTTCCAGTTTAGTGTTTTGTTTGATACATTAACCGTATTTCTCTAGCTATTATAATAATTTTACTAGTTTTGTGCAGGAAAGAGAGAGCTGGAGGTAATATAAGGCTTCATCTGCCTGTGAGAGTTGGCCCGCTCCCCCTCGCCCAGTTTGTTCTCGAGAAGTAGGCAGCAGTTGGATTTGACCGCATTTCCTTTGTAACCGTCCCGCTCTTCCTCTGCCTACAAGTGTATACTTTTATCTTCTCGTCCTTTACCTCGCCACCTTCACTCCTCGCTGCACACGCTAATTCACTTTGTTTCTTCTTCCTCTTTATTTTTCTGACTCTCCTATTGTTTGATATCTGCTCGGAGTGTTCTGCCAAGCTTCTAGCTTCTGTTACTGTCTCACAGAGAAAACATTTGACATGCCTCGTCTAGAAAATGATTACTTAACTTCTTGAAGCACGACCAGAATGGTCACTACTTAAATCAACAAAACATCTGTAACAAGCCTTAGCTATCTCCAGCAATGAAATAGTTTTTTTTGTTAAAGTTTAGTGGCAAGACATAAACATAAGCCCTTTTATACTTCTATCAACCACTGCGTAACCTCTGTACAGTTAATGAAATTGAATTTCTACCAAATTAAATAATTCCATATTTTACGAATGAGAGCGTGTAAAAGTCGCTTATTAATTTTTCCCTGCTATTACGAATAGTATCGCTTATCCTCACTACAGAAATCAAATTTACGTTGAGAAAAAAGTACGGAGTTATTTCAGATTAAGGAAAGGAAAAATTTTAAGGTTTTTTTAAGTGCCTGAATAAACCACAATTAAAGCCATGTTATTTAGTTTACACTGTTTTTGCGATAATTATTTTTTTTAAATTAAACGAGAGCAGATATCAAAAATCTGTGTGGCAGTTTTATTTAAAATGATGTTTACTGTGATAGCTAATTATTGCAAAGCGATAAATGATGCTGTTTGTACTAAAAATGCAATTACCCTTCGTTAATTACATAGTTAGCTGAACCATAGTATTTACTCATTAAAAAAAATCTGCCGACATGAAGAAGACTACTTTAAACAAAACTACCAGGAAAAATTCATATCTACTCTCGTTCGAGCGTAAAAAATAATATTGCTAAAAAGTATACAGTAGAGAGCATGGCCGTAAGAGTCCTGTACACCTCGCGTATGAACTGCTTTGTTCGTTGTTTTTATCTATGAAAATAAAACATATTCAAAGCTATGCTTTTTTTTATACATATCAAGCGTAGAAATATGGTTTCGGGGAACCTCAAAACGTCGAAAAACGTCATATTCAAACTGCTGTCATGTAAAAAATACCAATCAGAATCGCAACACGGAAATACAGAAGCACGCAAAAAAAATTCTAATCGCCGCTTGAAGTCCCATAGGAAAAATGCCAACGGCCGCATCTAGCACTTGCTGTGTTGGACTCTTAAATAAAAGACATCTCAGAAACAACATTTCCTCTGTGAAGTCAAGGAATAACGCGGTAGCTAGGTTAGTGCTTTTACTATCTCTGCATGTTATTTCATGTATGTGTTTATGATAGTTTTTCATTTGCGAGACGATGTGGAGTTTGATTCGAAGTTTTTCACGGGATACCTAATGGCCTGGGTATCACACCCACAATACAGACTTACTACTAGACGCTGGCAGACTTCTGCTTGTTCCTGAGGATGGTATGACATGAGGCCCTACCATGTAGAGGCGCCGGAATGAGAAGTGCAGGAGAAACGGGAGATACCCGAGAAAACCCGCGGCATCGTCTGCGCTATTCCCTCACGCGGACACCACCGGGGATCGAATCCGGATCATCTAGGTGGAAAGCGGTTGGTTTGTCAACTACATAATTGCCCCCTTCAACCCCCCGGGCCACTATTCTGGGGTGATTTCGTCAAACTGTGGGAAACCCAAGTCATGGTGTTCGTACCGGGAATCGAACTAGAATCCTCCCGAATATCAATGGAGAGTTAACTGCTGCTGTACGTTGCTCTGTTCCCAACCACTGGACTGGACGAGGTGGCTCTACGTTAACACGTTGGACTCGCATTCAGGAGGACCACGGTTCGATCTCCGGCTCCGGCCATTCTGACTTGGGCTTCCCATGGTTCCCCGAAATTGCTCCAGGCGAATGCTGGAATGGTTCTTTGAGGGTGTTCAAGTGCGATAAAATCGTAATTTTATATTTTTATGAAATATTGTTAATTTTGTAGGCGATATTTGTGAGTGCAGATTCCTCTTACGAAACAATTTTAGCTCCCATAGTATTCTCATAACGGTGTATCAAAGTCGAAATTTCCATTGCCATGCAAATAGTGAAAACCAACTCACCTACTTAAACAAAATAATTCACTGTGAACACACATCCCGCGAGCTATGCAGTTAAACATTTAAATAACCCACAACGTAATATTTTGAATTTTAAAAAAATCGCAAAAATACAGAAAAAAGTTGCAAACTCAGCAATTTTTTAAAAATACAAAAACAGTTCACGGAAATTTTTCAAATGTTTTATTTCATAGCCCATGATATGTTATTTCACTGTGAATTATTTCACGTACTTAAGTGGTTTTCAGTATTTGCATGGCAGCAGAACAGACAAATTTCGACTTTGATGCACCGTTATGAGAAAACTACACCAGCTAAAATTGTTTCGTAAGAGGAAACTGTACTCACAAGTATCGTCTACAAAACTAACACTATTTCATATAAATATAAAATTGTGACTTGATCGCTCTTGAACACACTTAACAAAGACTCCTCTCCCAGCTGCTGTCATTTTACCAAGTTGTGTCGTCGTCTATAATGACCTCGTTGTCGACGAGACGTAAAGCCCACTTACCTACTATCTCAACCACTGGGATAGAGTAGCGTCTACGCTGGCTGAGTGTTTGTAGAATGTATCTCCACCCCGCAACCCCTTCACCTTCCCCTCTGCTACAAGCATCATAGCATTGCCAGCAGCGATACAACGTCCGCGCCTGAGGGAGAAGAAAGAAGAGTTAGCGCGAGGTTAGTTTTATTCGGGAAACAACAAAGCGACAGACCAAACCCCGCCATAAAGGGCCCTCGCGCGCGCACACCAGCTAAACGTGTAATTTCTTCCTCCTTTTACCTCGCATCCTCTGTGTGTCGCTACTACTGCAAGCCTTGCCTTTATTTGCCGCGTTCCCTGCAGACTGGCGGGGCATTTCCCGCCCAGGACCGCACATTCTCCGTCGCATCGCGGTCAATGGCGCGAGTGAAGAGTTTGTACGCGAGGTTGCAGAAGGGGCGTACGAGTGCTCGGGTAACGGGGTGAGCTGCCAGAAAATCGATTTGCTTTTATATCCTGCCCGCTAACACAATTCGCGATCGCTTTTTATTTGCCTGCATATCTCCCCTTTCCGCTTCCCCCTTCCATTTCTCACGCCTTCCTGGGACTTGCAGGAATGTTTTGTAGTGCGACCTCTGGCAGCTGGTTCGCTGTAACTCTGGCGACGAGTTTGTGAGCTGCCAGTTCCAGCACTGTCTTTCTTTCTGTATCATTCTCTCTCTCTCTCTGTCTCCCTCTCTCCCTCCCTCTCTCTCTCTCTCTCTCTCTCTGTATCTCTCTCCTGGGCGAAATGAAATTGTCCATCAAATTTGTTTTAGCCAATGAAATCAATTACTTACTGGCGGGAAACTATTTGGTTATTCCCAGTTGAACAATCATTGAGCCGATAACCCGCGCTTCGCCAAAAAGAGTTCTCTAGTTAATGGTAACTGCCCAGTTAAGAAGACAGACTGATGTGTATTTAATTTTTTTTTTACTTTATGTATTTTAATTTTTGCTCTTTTTTGAATTCCTTATGGAACGGTTAAATTTTAAAGAATACTTATCATCGAAATATCGGAACCAAGCAAAACACTTGGACATGGCTACAGGCCACCATAAAACTTTTGAACACATGTCGTCTGACAAATGTGACGCAAAATCTTCTTCACGAGATAAACAGAACATTATACATGTACCCCTAGAACAGTTTAGATTCTTCTAGAAAACCCCTTGTAAGAACGGTACGTCTTTTAACAGTTTGGCTTGAATGTCAACACTGGCTTCAGGGTAGCTCATTGGTTCTCTCCTCTCATTTCTTCGTAACATTTTATGTAAAAGAACTAAGTGTAACAGAGCATTTAAAATTGTAACTTTACTATGGAATTTTTAATCTCTTCATTTGTTCTGGCCATAGTAAGTTTTTTTATACCATAGTTACTTATTTTTTATTTAATATAACTTGTATTGTGCTTCGTCGTTTTAATACAAACGAATCGACCTAAGTATCAATAAAAGTTTATTGACTGTAAATGAATGTTGAAGTTTGAAATCTGATTTATATTTTAATTATTATTCTAGATAAAATGTTCATCAAAAGTGGCAACATTTTCGCGAACCACAAATTACATCTCATCGTTTCTAAGTGATTGTTTAAACAACTGTTCGGCCAGAAGTTACGGCATTGGTTGTTTTATTACAAGCTTGTTATTATCAGAGATGTGACTAGGTTGTGCTAGATATACTCTGACCCGACTGAGAGTCAGTTTAACAAACGTGTGTCTGAAGTGGTCTGTGAACCATTTATGCTCTGAGTTAGTATTATAACTTGAATTTTTTTTTTTGCGGACATACGCCATCGTGAACAAACGTTGTGCTATGTTTGTGTCGCCTTACTTCGTACAACTATGTTCCATTCCGGAATTAATTTATGTTGTTAAATTTTTAATTTTTTCCTTTAGTGTCGTCCTTTGGGATTTGACAGTAGTCCTTCCTGTAATTGTCTGTAGCTGATATGTTTGTGTGGTGCAGTGATTATTAGATTCTCTTTTTAGTGTTTTTTCTGCAACGCAACAACTTTCGCTTGCAATGACGCATGTCCCCAAAACGGTTTTCTTTTTTGTCTAAAGTCTTAAGTTATAAATAACTCACGAAATTTTCTAGTCTCTTTCGACCATCATGTACAATATATATTGAACTCAAGTGTAGCATGTGGCTCCCATGAGACAGCCTGTATACATGGTTGTAATGTGGCGTGGTATGTCTCCAGGCGCTTGTAGTAGACTTGACCCGGTTAATATGACTTCATACGCCTGGCAGGTCAGGGAACTTGAGGGCGAGTTTAGACATTCACTCACGTGGCTAGACTACTGTAACTAGCCTTACGTCACCTCGGGGCTGAACAAAGACACTCGGGCGGAATTATCAACTCTAACCCCGAGACGTCTGTAGCGCAATTCTGTAACTCGTCAGTTGTGGGCTTATGCTCCCTTAGAATTCAACTTCCGTTGCCAGTTTGAAAGTGTGATTCTGTAATGTCTGAGTACCTTAAAATTTCTTCATCTTACTTAAACTCATAGCTAAGCAAGAAGCATTTACCTGAAAAATCTCGTAATCTTATCGATTGTTACGAGACCTCGCACTGACGTGTCGGTTAGGTCAATATTTCTAACGTCAGTTAGTAATTGAAATGTATCTATAAACACTAAACGTAGAACAAACGCGTTAAGTGCAAAATAAGTGGGAAATCAGGCAACTCTAACTTAATACCTTCTATTGAACAGGTCTGCAGGTCCGCTTCTTTGCACTGAAACATGGATATACAGGTTGAGTCAGGGTGATGAGTGTTGACTCTAACTTAATACCTTCTATTGAACAGGTCTGCAGGTCCGCTTCTTTGCACTGAAACATGGATATACAGGTTGAGTCAGGGTGATGAGTGTTAACTCTAACTTAATACCTTCTATTGAACAGGTCTGCAGGTCCGCTTCTTTGCACTGAAACATGGATATACGTGTTGAGTCAGGGTGATGAGTGTTAACTCTAACTTAATACCTTCTATTGAACAGGTCTGCAGGTCCGCTTCTTTGCACTGAAACATGGATATAC
>PNEQ01078491.1:0-21021 GCA_003012365.1 Medauroidea extradentata | reverse complement strand
AAAAAAAAAAAAAAAAAAAAAAAAAAAAAAAAAAAAAAAAAAAAAAAAAAAAAAAAAAAAAAAAAAAAAAAAAAAAAAAAAAAAAAAAAAAAAAAAAAAAAAAAAAAAAAAAAAAAAAAAAAAAAAAAAAAAAAAAAAAAAAAAAAAAAAAAAAAAAAAAAAAAAAAAAAGGCATTTTTAGACAGCCGCATCTGGAAAATTAACGATCAGATTCGAAAAACAAAACTACAGAAACAAACGCTCTCCGTGTGTAGAACATTATAAGTGTATCCCCAAGGAAATAGCCATTCTAAAAACCGGCCCTTTTCGTACTTTTCTCTTCCAAGTGAAGAACAGTTAATGCAACCAACCCAGAGTATTGAGTTTCGAAATCATAAGACCCACGTCATTGATCATTTACAATCAAAAGCACATAATTGGTGTACTAAGTTTTCTGAAACAACGGAAAAAATAAATTTGATGGTAAGAAAAGAACATGAAACAGTGGGACTCGGGGTTGCCAGGAATGCTTACAGTGCAATTAAGGAAGGCAAAGGTGGTAAGTATTTTGAACGTTTATTGAGTTTAAATGTTCTAAATGATGGTGATGTTGGCGAACTTAATCACTAAACCGAATTTTTTAGAGAATACAAGAAAAATGCATTTTTACTATAAATGCAAAAATATGTGATTTTTTAAGTACGAAAAATCCAGTGACAAATAATCCACCTCTTGTATCAGTCACAGCGGACAATCACAAAACTACACCGTACATACCAGATAACTTGTCTGGTTACGCTCGTAGAGGGTGTACTCACATGTATTGTCATTGACATTTCCCCATGTGGTATCTCACACCAAGGTGCTGTTCTTGTCGCATAACTGCAGTGTGCCCTTGAAAATTGTAAAATTAAGTTGAGTGAACAACTTAATGGGATGGCATTTGATGGCCAATATTTCAATCTTGGCGTGGACAAAAAATTAGCACGTATTTGTAAAGATGTCCATCACGACTTCTTTCTTCCTATGTGGGACTTAGCCCATGGGCTAGAGTGTATTTTAAATTATGTTTGTAAAGTTCAGTCATTATAATGGCTTAACAATCAAGCTCAAACTGTAGGCCATATAATAAAACGCTACAGTAGGGGTATTGGGAATGAAGAATTAATTGCTTTAGCAAATCAATTACAAGTGGGTGTTTTGAATTCAAAATCATTCCAAGAAACACGTTTTGTTCAGAGTGAATTAAGAGTATGTCAGACATTCAGAAATGATTTCAAGTTGTTTTTTATCGACTTGCAAAAGAAGCGCACTGAATGCATCCATAAAGGCAATAATACTCAAGCCAAGGGTTACTCAGTGGAACTAAACAATTTTTCCAGGCCTTGTTTTATATATCAACTTCTTGGGACGATAGATTAGAGATGATCACACAATTCAGTTGTACCTCCAGAATGTAAATACTTGCATTTGGACAATCTTTGGTTATTATAACTGTATGAAAAACACACTTAGAAACATGGTAAAGGAACTGGAACAAGGGTGCATAACTGAAAATAACTTTCCATCTCTTGGAAAGGAAATTGAGTCATTGAAAAACCATGTTTACCAAGACTGTCTCTTGGTAAATGAAGACTATCATAGATCAAGCCATTCCCAGACTCACCATCAGGATGACGAGGTATCAGACGAAGAATGTTTCAAACTTCCAGAAAAAAAATTAGAAACTTTATGTGTAACATTGCTGGAAATACTTGCACTTAGAATTACTGAACCTCCAATAGTAGAAAATATGCGGCAATGTTTCAGAAACAAATACTTAACGAACCCTTCAGATACATCAGCTGAGCATACAATTGAGGACTCTCTAGAAACGCTTGTTGCATGGGTCAATGAAAACCGGGGATGCAAGCTGGACAGTAAAGTTCTTTTTTTTCCAACTTAATGTTATGAGAACCAAACTTTAAACACAGCATTTTTCAAAAATGTACTTGATTCTTCAGGAGAAAATCAGAAACCATAATTAATCATCCAGGACAACACAGTAATAAAAGAAGCATGTACAAAACCATGACATGCATGCTCACATTTCTGAAATAATTTATCTGCTTGAGAACTGTATGAAAATCTGTAGTGAAGCTATTTGCGAATCAGTTGGCTCAGTTATTGGAAACCACCTCCATAACCAAAATATTCAGTTTGACACTCTTTTTCCACGAAGTCTTTATTTTTTGGAATGGACCACCTGTTCACAACGCTTCATAACTTTTAAAAGAATCCTTGGATAGGCACTACCATGGTGGAATGTACCATTGTACACGATTTTCTTCAGCATCTCGTCTCAAGGTGTACAAGACATCAAAGGTTATTGACAATCTTCACAAAGTGAGAGGAAGGCTGCCGTTTCTTGGAGACAGTTGACTTCAAATCGTGTGTTTCTATCTATTTGGTATAATTTATAATGGATTTTGTTTTAAAATATAACTTTTTACATGGCGGTTCTTAACTTTCAACCTAGTTTAATTGTCCCTTAACGTGAATTAAAATGTATTACAGTTTTGGGGGAAATTTTGAGTCAAATTATTGTGTTCCGGGGAAATATTGGGCCTTGAACATTTTCTGCACCCATGCTCCTGTTTATTGTTCGGGAGGATCTGGGCCCAAATTTCTTTAAAGGTTGTGCAAACGTGCAATTCTGACACACAAGAACTGCAAGGCAGATGAAATTAGTGTAATTTGGACGATGTCATTCAAAAGTGGTAAAAATGGATTATGCAATCCACTATGTAGGCTACTATAGTTCCTCGGCAGCATCAGCCTACATATACCATCTCACTAACCTCAAGGTTGGGGCGCACCAAATAGTTTTTATTTCTGAGAAATATTATCCCGCCAAAACTCCCTGATGGCACTAAACATCAAGCGAAAGTTTTGAAAACAAATATGTCACAGAGGGCACTATTGCCAAAGGTTGTGTTCGAGGGAAACCAGTCTTCATACTACGTAAACAACGTATTTCATTCGATTACTGTCTTATATTTAAGAGTCTGTAATTACCCTACAATGTCAACTTTGCTGCAACTGTAAATAAGACACAGGTCAAAATACTTATGCTGCAGAGTTAGCTTAACTAGCAGCTTGGTCATTCTCACACTTGATGACTGAGGTACCAATCTGGTGTACAAAGAGGTTTTTCAGTAAAGCACATATTATGTGTTCCTCACTCTTCGAAGGCGTGCATGCCACAAACCGGCCTGCTAGAAGCTCTAATAGCATGATTTTTAAACATAGATAGAGGCTGTCCCGGGGCAGAGTGCACCCAGCTGCCCCCCCCCCCCCTTTTTTTTTCTAGACGGCCCTGGCAGTGTAGATATACGTGGATCAGGCAACGGGATCGAGTTGAACATGTTGAGATCTTGAGGACCGGTAGATCTTTATCTTTATCGCATGACGTTTCCTAAAGATATTAGAAGAGTACGTTTCCGACCGATTTACTCGCTATCGAGTGGATCCGAAGTAGTTTCCGTAAGCGCATATACAGATCTATATGCACGCCAATCATGAGAGCACTGCTTCCTTCTAAATACATCCACGTTTCGCCACTGTTGACAAGATACTGAAAGGCAAAATATTGTTTTACAACTGTTCCCAATGTCACTGTATTCTACTCTTCATTTTATAAAGGCCGTGCTAGATTCGCCGTAAGAAATAACCGTAAAAATTGAACAAACACATTTGAGAGATGCAGGCTACAACACACCGTACCGCTACTTAGCCGCCGTAAGACCGTAAGAGGGATAGAAACCTGTCTATTTCTTACGGTGCGGTTACGGTTATTTTTATACGGCTACTTTACTGTCGATGTAGCACGGGCTTAAGGCACGGATTTGTATAGGTGATGTTAGTACCACAAAGGTTTGAGAACACTATATTTTATATAAATTTGTCTTTATTACAAAGACGAAAAAATTTAACCTATTATGTCTTATTCCATGTAAATTTCCCAGCTTAAAATCAGTTTTTAAACTTATTACTGCAAAGTGTAAATTTGTATAATCATACTGTTTAATAGTCTCAAAATAAATATATGATAATCAGTGTTTACTTTCTGATATTTTATATTTCTGTCAATGTTGTTTCGCTTTCATTCACTCACTCTGTCTGTGTTTAAGGAAAATAAAATATTCAATTTAGTTACCGAAAAGTTATCAGCTTTATAACGCGTGTATTGGTTCATGGAACAGACTATACCCGTACCGTTAGCTTGTGGCTTTTTTTTATAGCCGCGCTCGCCTGAAAATAACGACAGTGGCGGCATCGCGCGGCGAGCGGAGGAACCAAGTGTACTACTAGTACACACTTCGTCCGCACGAGCGACAGACAAAACAGAGTGGTGTTACGGGCTGTCGAAAAACAAGAAGAAAAAGCAAAGATTGCGGAACAAGTAGTCACGGTTTTTTACAGCTAGCTGGAGCGGATGTCAAGTCGAGTAATTGGCAGTAAAAGATGGCGTCAGACACGGCCACATCAAACGCCACATCAGAGAGCAATCTAGGGGATAGGCAAGAACGAAAACTACAGAGAAAACTGCGGACGGCAGGTCAACCGTACGTTTCCCGCTCTGGGAAATTAATTCCTGCGAAAAAACAACCAGGTAATAAAAGTGACGTTAATCAAAAATAGCTGTAACCTTGTTTCCAGTTGAAGACATACGTCTTTATATGAGTGAAGACTTGACTCGCCGCCGTGACTACCTAAGTGCATTATTAATTAAACAAGAAATGTAATGCTGTGCAATGTACTGGACTGCAGCAGTTTACTTTAAAGTAAACTTATAATAACAAAGCCATGTGCCTTTCTGCGTACATAGCATGCTGACAGCTTGCAGTGTTTTCATGGCAATTATTTTCAATCTGGCAGCGTCATGCGACAGTTAAACTATAAAATTCACGAATTCTTAAACTCTTCACGTGGTACGTGTAATAAAATGTGCCCAAAACTGTGAAACGTAAGTTACACTTTACAATAATATGTAATTTAATTGCAAATGTGCAAAGCACAATGACCTACATGCTGCATCTCAGATATTTATTCCTGCGAAAATAAATTCGGATGAAACAAACACAGGCTAATTGCTAGACTCGTACATCTCTTTTTAATAGCTTTAGGCCTACTTTCACGACTCGCCATCACGCAGTATGGAATTCCCCAGTCCTTGATGTTCTAGGAAACTGGTTTATCAAGGAAAACTTCGGGTCATGGTCTTAGTTTGTGATAGTGTTTTCCTTCTATGCCTGAGTTTAAAATGTCAAGATGTTGCAATTCACAAATACTAATTTTAAAAAAATAAGCATTAAAATTTCTTTGCATTACCATTAAACATTTATTTAAGCATAAATCAGCCAATTTATGTATAGGCATATTTTTTTTAAAGCGTATTAAGGTATTTCTAGCCTTACATCAGCAAATGAATATCTTTAAAATACAGGTAACTACAAGTCTGAAACATAACCTAAATACTGAAACTAGCTTTTTTGGTAAATGTCTACTCATCGTGTACCGGCCAAACTATTGATTTTAGAGGTATAGTTTATTAATGAAAAATGTTTCCTTATATGTTGGATGTAACTTAGTTGTACATAGAGAAGATTGTAGTTTTCTAACGCTAGGTTACATTACATTGGTTAGGTTATATTGGGTTATCTAACCTTAAGGTAACCTAACATTTTCATTAATAAACTATACCTTTAATATCAATAGTTTAGCCAGTATACAATAAATACACTTTTTTTTATTAAAATTGAAACTGTCCTGTGTAAGCATTTACAATATATATAAATGCACTTCCTAATGAAAATGTAGTTAGCAGTTATATGTAAAAACAGTTTTGTTTGTAACAGAACACATAATAAAATATACTGATACAAAACAAACTTTTCCACCTTGTCAAAACAACTAATTAAAACACTTTGTTATTCACTAACAATTAATAAATTATAGCTGGCACAAGAAATAACAACGCAATTGTGCGCCACACTACACTGAATGCTTAATAAATATTTGAATCAGGTAATTGGCTTGTTATTGCCATAACCTGAAATATTTTTGATTAGTACTCCTGCTTGGCATTTTTGTTTATACATTACTAAAAAGGCTTAGAAGACTGTTTCGGAAAGGCCTAGTTGTAAACCAAATTGCACAAGTCGGCTGTTTGGTTTGCAGCCATCTTTATGAATCCAATTGTAGCCACATACATGTATTTACAAAGTGTAAGAAGGTATGTGAAATGCTGTTCCTTTCTGAATTCAGAAATAATACATAGTATGCAGCCTGAGTACGTAGCTCCTCATAGACTTGTGGAAGGAAGGGCAGCCAAAGTAAGGGTAGGTGTGAAAATTGCCAACTTAGAAAATTACACACTGATAAAGGAAACCATACAGAGACCAAGACATAACTGCCACCGCTCACAAGGAATTGTAAACCAAGAAACATGTTCGCCCCAGCCAACAGTAAAAAAAGACCACATGTTGCAAACCTTGCCATTTGTTTTTTTAAGTACTTTATGTTGCAACCTAACATAAGCCAGAGACCTGCAGATTATTTGGGAATGACAGTTTTCACACTGCGTAACGAAACTCCTGTGACCTAGCCTATATTAAGTCGGTATGCTTGGTACTGACACGTTATTCATGTAATCATTATGGTTATGTTCATTTTACTAGCTACCAACATCAGGAGATGTTTAATATGAAATCTCAATGCTGATCTCTACAACTTAAGGCTATGGGTGCCTATATTATTTATTTTCATTGCCTTCTAATTTACACAAACATAAGTTATGTGCTGGGAATTGCCACTAAACAAAAATTTATAAAATACTTACGCCGGTTATAGACTTGAAAACCAATTTTCTAAACATTAATATGTATCTGCTGACATTTGTATTCAAAAAAATATTTACAAAAACAACATAGAGATACAGGAACCAGTGACCTTAAAGACACAGATAAACATATTTTCTAGCGGTTACCATATTCTCTTTGAATATTACCATAAAATATTTTGAATAAGTACTAGTAGTAGGTTACTATTATTCGTTTATACATTAAGCTAGAACAGAGTGCAGAAATTTAGCGACAGAAATGCATTACTGGTCGCAAAATATTTGCCCACAATACTGGTAACAACTGTAATATACAAAAATCCTTTCTTGGTTTTATTACAATAGATACCAGAAATTTAAAATACATGAGTACTCAGAGTATACTAATTTAGCTTATAGTTACATACATAAAAAGACGAGACGCGCGAGAGCAGGGCTACATAACGTTTTTCCGAACAAGTACGCTTCCTTGGGAGAAGAGTAGTACGTACTCAAGATACACAAGTACAGTACTGTACTAGTAGAGTATCATGGAGCGTGATAGTTATGCACATAAATATATGACTCACATGCCCGGGAGCGCAAATTCTGCCGAATAAGAGGGCTTCCTTGGGCGAAGAGTAGGTTGTTACTTTACAGTAATTCTACATGGGAATTTTATCACGTTAGTTAAAATGTTTGATTAAATTTTTCTCATTCATAGAACAAGCTTGTCAGACCATAAATATGCTGTTCTGAGTATTAAGTCACGTAAAATAATAACGTTAATGAAGATAACAAAAATACGGCTATGTAGGCTAACGACAACACTCCAGCAATGTCACACCTACATTATTTAAGTTTTTCTGTGATAAGTACAGTACTCTCCGGCTGAAACATAAGTGCTTGCCTTGCAGGCACATTAGGTGGTTGTATAAGTTTGCTAGGGTACACGCTTATTAAAGATTGCACTTCAAAAAGAAATACAAAACTTGTGTGTCCAAAGGTAACCTTCAATTTCATTAATTTTTTTTTTTTTTATGCTGAGTAAATGGCTAAAAAAAAGGGTTTTGGTTTTAGCTGCTAAATTTTCTACACCATGCTAGCACATAATTTTCAAAATTCTTAAGAATTGTATCTGACCATTAATTTTATTTTTTGACTTTCGAAAGTAATATACTGTTAGTCTTTAAAGTCACATTCATGGGAGTCGCTGGCTGGAAAACTTCATCCAGTCAAGACTTGCAAATAGAGGCAATGATGATAATTTATCTATTGTCTGCATTTCTACTCTCATATTTAGAGGTCCTTCAACGTGCAAAATAACCGTAGACAGTGGCAACTCTTAAAACATTTGCACTGAATTAAATAGGAACAAAATATAAAATGTGTACCACAAGTGAACTACAGTTATCAAGGTTCAAGTTTTTAGTATTATTGACTTGCATGTGGGCAACACACAAGAGGTAAAGGTGACTTTATAACAACAATCTGGCAGCAGAATATACAGCAGGCAGAAAAAAATCTTGGTATTTTAAAACATGTCACATGAACAAACAAAATTGTGAAATTTTCAAAATTAACTTTTGTCAAACATGTCATAAAATGCATTGATACACTGACTGTTAGTTCCTGTAATTTTGAATTTATTAGTTAATTACTTTTTTTTATTTTGGCTACACCGCAATGGCCATATTGTGACTTTGATGAGTGATTATGCAAAAACTATGGGGCCTAATTTTTTTTATTTGGGGAAATTACATGTTATCTGATGTGTAAAAGTTGAACAGTGTTTCGCACAAATACAAAAAAAAATTTTTAGAGGTCTAACGTCATCAACATTCATCATCAACTGCAAAAATCAAGTTATACTTGTGTGCATGAAGACATCTGAGTAAAAAAGTAAAAGTTAAAATACTATTGCGTAACATATTTAAAAATAATCTACACTAATTGATAATGTAATTTATACATTTTAATACTTATTTGTTTATACTGTAATTATACCTGGCTACTAAACCTAAATACTAATATATTTCGAAGTCATTAGTATTGGGTATAATGAGTCAAATTATGCCTGAAATTCTTCCATTCTATTGCTTTTTATTTTTAGAATAACAAAAGCAAATGTCTCAGAGTTTTATTTCTATTATAGCAACCAGCGAGACACCAGTGTTTACTTTTTCATAGGAATAACTCACTTTCAGCATTACTGTTCACTGCATATGCTAGCGTAACATAAAAATCAGACCAAATTGGGACCCCAAAACTACGAAAAAAGCAGATTCAACATATAAAATTATAATTTACAATGGTAGAATATTAAAGTAATCATAGACCTCACTGCAATGGGAATTTAACACTACATACATGTTGCGGTCGCCTGTAAAATAAGAAGGTGGTTGTAGTGTATTGTGTTGCTGTAATAAATTAGAATAGAAATGTTTCATAAAAAGTTAATAAATCAGAACTATCCTGAGTTGTATAATATTTGTTTGTGTCAATTAAAAATAGGATATTGTATCCTTAAATATTTTGTTAACTCTTACTTTTAATAAGCTACTTTTGAATTTCTTAGTCTTTTTTCGACAGCCATGAACACACAACTTTTGTTGGATGTAAATTGTGAGGTAATGCAAATATATACTTTTATTTTGTTTGATAATAATCAGTCAAGTCTACATTGGATATGAATACTATTCACACCATTAAACATTAATAGAGCCTTGTTGAAGCCAGAATAACAAAAAATTAATAAATTACATCAATTAATTGAGTAATGCTTTGTTTACAGAGTTTTGGGTTATATGAAAGGCTTATAACACAATGTTTTCATACAATTCCATGACACAAAACTCCAGTAACAATCAAATTGTTAAAAATTAATGATTACATTACTCGTATTACTGATCCTTATATTACTGTAAATAAAAAGACTCGAGTGGCAATTTCAAAAATAAAACTTGTAACCAGTCTAAGAGACATATTTTTAAAACAATTTTCCATGTGCTACCAATAAGACACATTTACAAACAGATTTATTTTTCTTTGCTGATTTAAAATGTTATCAATTTATGCAAATAAGTTATAGCTGTTCTCAGAAAAAAAAATTGCGTACTGCTGTGGTCACATGATAGATGCAAGTTTTGAACAAACCTTTTTGTTTTCGTTAGAGCATGTTTTGCAAATCACTATTGTCTATACTAGTGGAGACAGCACAAATAATGGTTCAATTATGAGGGAATTGTGATACGATCAATACAACTTTTTGTTTGTATTGCAGTGACAATAATATTATTTAAAGATACAAAGAAATTGGTGCCAAATACAAACTTCCATTACTATTGTTCATTACATCAGTACCACTTTTCTCAGTGTGAATTTGTGAAAATAAGTAAATTTATGGAAATGGGTAAATATCTATAAACACATCTCAGTTTTTAACACTCAACATCTAAACAAAGTTCAACATTTCACGGCCAGCTGTACAAATCAAGTTATTTACTGCACTGTTAAGTATGTTTAACCCAAGTACATTTGGCTAACACAAACTTATTTCATTACAATATTATTACTATATCTAACGCAGGCATTCAGACTAATTGGTCTTGGCACTTTGAAAAACACTATGCATTATTATTATCATCATCATCACAGTAATTATTATATGTAATGCCATATTCTATTCAATATTTAATTTTCCAGATTTCTCAAACAATAAAAGGTTACTTAAACTGATCATAATACAGTACATGATTTCAAGTATTTCAATTGTAGAATAAATCCGTAACTTGTACAAAATTAAAATGCATTAAGAGTCGCTTGATACACAAATGTGGGCCTAGTTTGCAGAACCTCTAATTTTCACGTCACACGAAGGCATATGAAAACTGTTATGCTCATAATTATAGTACTCGGATGCTGATGTGACATGGAATAAAATATGCTAGCAGTGTTTATATGAAAACTGTTACGGTAATGGGTATCATTTAGGATTGTTTACTGCTTCGTTTACTTTCTTTCGTGTGTTGAGATGCTTGATTGCTCACATTGTTTTTAGTTATAATTTGTGATACCATTAAAATATGAGCCACCACACTAACAATACAGCTGAAAATGTTATGGAACAGCTACAATGCCAACTTTATATTTTTTGTGACAAATTACATTTTGTAAGCATTTGTCTGGCTTCTCAGAAATGTGAAGTCAGATAAGACTATGTTTGTCATCTGAAGGCAGGTTACAGTCAAGGCAATGTTTGTCACCAAAAAAGAAGTTTCCACAATGTAGGATATAATTTTTAAGTTTTATTGAACAACCAAATGAAAATATGCAGATTTTGTATAAGGTAAATTATAAATGTACTAGTATTAGTTTGCAACAGTGTCATGCTGTTGTTTTTTTGCCACTAATTTACTACTGAAACTAACGTATTAATGTGCCAGCCGGACAGACTGCAAGCATTCATCCAAAACCCTCGCACTCCTACCTAAAATTATCCAATGTGTATATACACTGTTTAAAACATTTGTCGCGTATCGTCTCGTATAATAGTTGTGTCCCATTTGGGCCGACAAATGTCGCACACCAGTCCTCCTAGACCAGTGCACTAGCTCGATGATAACTCAGCCAAAAAGGCACGGTTAAAAGCTGGAACATATCTCCTGATCTGCAGTCAAGTACTCTGGAATTTACTGGCAGTACTTTTGTAGGTTACGTCACATTGTAGACCAAATTTAGAACTTTCACAGAAACTGGCGAATTTAAAGAGGTTAGTCACGAAATAATATACTTCACTATAATCCAAGACTGCTGGTTTATTAGATTTCAATTAACATCGGCACGAAATACACTGTTCGTCTTAGCACGGTGGATCTGGTTCACAGAAAATTACAAGCAAAAGACAGCACAACTATATCAGACGGTTAAACAAGACCAAGTCAAAAGCTACATCATGTAGTAATTTGGGTCGCAGCCCCGTGCGCGTCCGCGTCCTATCTGGCTTGCGTCAAGACTTTGATTAAACATGGCAGAGACAAACATTCCAGGGCGAAGGGGCGCCACACGCCGTGTTCTCATTGGCTGGTTCTCAGTGGCGTGACCCTAGTCATTCGTTCCATTATCTAGAACCCTGTAGGGAACAACTAGAAACTACGCATTAAAAACAAACTGCGCCAAAAACTCCCGCGGAAAAAACCAGAACACGAGAAAAGAAAAACAAAACTACTGCCTCCTACCAAGACCACCTGGCCATAACAACAAACATTACACCCTATCTAGAACATTCAGGAATAAAATAACTGCGCCTTTACTCTTCCTTTCTGGAAGCGAGACCAATGAAATAAAAATTATAATTTTAAATATTATATTATCAAATTAAGATTACATAAAATACTAATCCACCAATAATAATAAAAAAACCTTGCCCTGCAATGCTACACGTTTATTTTACATGAATGATCTCTGATGTAAAAGAGGATTTATAACCTGGAAATAAAATTTTAATATACCGATGTGCAACATTGTACGGAGGACACACTTCAGAAAATTTTACACTGCATTTGCTTGGAAGCTGTGATATCGTACATAACATACATGAAGTATACTGATAAGCACGTAAATGTCAAATATACTTAATGACCAAATTGCATGTCTGCATTTAATTCATCATGCCTACTATTCCAACAAACTGTCATATCTTTAAGACCCTAAGTCACTTCTGGAATGATAGAATATAAAGTAACCCAAAACATGCACTGGCTTCACCAGTCACTTACCGCAACCCTCCCCCCCCCCCTCCTTTTCCACTCCTCCACCTCTCACAGAAACTGGAAAGGTATGTGAATTTAAGAAAAACAAGGAATGTTTGTGCTGAATATCTTAAAATATGGAGCGATGTTTTTTAATCCAAAACACTAGTTTTTTTTCTCTCTGAACAATTTGGTGCCTTAAGAAAGAAAACTAAAGAGGTAAATTTTTTAATTTCCTCTTATTTGTTGTGACGTGCAATATTGCGAAATTTTTACAAAACTATCCATCTTTCTTTTAAAAAGAAAATATATATACATATATATATATATCTGCAAAAATTCAGGATAAACACAAATTTTGACTGTGCCATACTTAAAGCATCTTTAGCTTAGTTAAAAAAAATTAATTGCACTTGAATTTACAGTATCAATTTTGGCCACAAAGGGAGTTTTGAGAGCACTAAAATAGACAACAGATGAAATGATGTGTGTATAGGCTGAGTATTTAGCTTATGTGGTGATTAAATAAATTTTACAGATTTCAATACATAAATGTGTAGATTTTCAACCAGTCCAGCAAACTTGAAACAAATAATTAGCCAAAATTATGGCAAGCAGCGAAAAAGCTACTAATCACCTCATCGAAATTGACAAAATTGTGGAAATAGTTTCTCAGAAAACGAGTCTACTTATGTTTAGTAGACGTAATCTAGTGTGTGTGGTGTTTTAGCCTTTCATCACTACATGCACTGACCCACCATAGCTTCCCTGCTCGATAAAACCAAAAAGTAGCCCCGAGTAGGGGGGGTAAGAGCGTTTGTGTTTCGAGGTCACGGTGTGAAAGCAGAGAATGGGAATGCCTTGTCCTCCTCGTACATTCCATTCACACTGTAAGCAACCATCTGTAGTAGGTCTAATAGACCCATGAAATGAAGATTTTTATCGGAAATAATTGTGGGAAAACTAAAGTTTTGGTGGTTGGTATAAACTAATAGTTGCACTTTTTCCCCTAACGTCCCTGCCCCTTCCCTTCATGCTTTTCTCATGACAACACCTTAAGGCGCCCGCCTACTGGCCGTGTGTTTGTGTGAGGCACAGCGCGAAGGGCGATGTTGACCGGCTCCTGTGGCGCGGTATCACCTCTATTGCAAGACACTGAAACTGCGTGCAGTGGTATCATAGGACACTCACCTATTTTTATTGGTTGAAAGTTTTAAGTCCATTGCATGCTCCTGGACAAGTTTCACACGAATCCCGCGAGTAGTTTTTCAGATATAATAGGCTGAAAAAACTGTTTTTAGCAATTTTGAGGAGTTCCGAAATAATTTTTGTATTCGACGTGATGCTTTGAAACTACTCATCAGTCATAGTTTGGAGTGTTTTTTCATGCATAGATACATTGGGCATATGTGGAACAGTTTCTTTAAAAAATGGTTATACGAACACGTTGCAACACATTTTCAGCGCGTGGTAGGCGAGGCCCTTAGAGTATTTAACTGCCAACTTTTACAGATGGTTCATATTTCCATAACCAACCAACGTAACGAAAACCTTTTTCCTTTTGGTTTCTCAAAGTATGTTTTACAGAATAAATACAAACAAAAATTACTGAATTGATTTAACATACACATCGCACCATGTACTTTCACAAATTAACACATAAAATTAAAAAATCACAAGAAATGTCACGCATATTTGTGATACAAGTAAACAACAAGCATAGCATGTTCAACTATCATATGACTTATGTAGTGTAAAATAAATGTTAATCAAACTTGTAAACATGAATAAATGTCATTATTATAGTTGTGTTATGGGACAAGTATGCGATCATTGGCAGTATGTCTTGAATGCCAATTATAATGGACATTTGCACTCAGATATTGGCTTTATCAGATCCAAATAATAACTGCATACTTTTTTGATGGCATGCAAATTTTCAGGCAAGCAGTAGCTAGTAATTAAATTTACCAGTACCAGTTATTTTCAGCCACACACTAATTTTCCGCTTGTAAACAACTTGTTTTGATGGCATCAGTGAGGTGACACATCGCTAATAAACCAGAATCCATAGAAATGTTTTGAATAGTTCCTTTGGTTTATTTGCAATACAAATGTGTTCCACAAATTAAAAGTAACTTAAACATAATGTGACATCAGTAACATTTTTACACTACTTGGCATGTACACAAATTCACTGTCTTGTATTTTTAGTTGCTTCTTAAGATCTGGCACTTAAATCACCTTATAGTAAAAATAACAAGACAGCAAACAATTTACATGTGCTTTAATAGTTTATTAAGTCCATTTTTTAAAACAAAAATACACTGAAACATTAACATGGTGCCACATTTTGTTTTGATAAGTTAGGTTATGTTGTAATGAGTACAGGCAACTGTGTGGCACATTTGAGATTACGATTCCAACAAAACATGCCTGAAACACTGTGCATTTAATACATATTTTAGTGCCTTACTTGTAAAATGTTTACTCTTCAAGAATTGAGAATTGTACTGTACAATTCTTTATTATTGCAAAGTTAACTTTATATTTATAAACATTTGTACTGAGCAAACTTGTATGGCTGCAACTTAGTACTTTGTAACATTTGAAGTTGTCAAAACTCTAATACCAAAGTAGCCTACATCATTGTTTTTGTAGACAAAATACATTTAGGAAAAGTTTATTCGGTTTAACCCGGTAGAGTAAATTTTATACTCAAGAGCATTTACAAATTGGACAGAGTAAAGTTTTCTTACATTCTTAAAGTTCAATCACATGCTGGCTAATATGTGGTGATAGAGAGAACCTGATGTTAGTGACTAAGAAAGCCTAACAAGCTCCTGCACGTTGCTTTCTGTAAATATCTGTAATCCAGTCTACATGTGTAGGTGTAATTTCAACTCATCTGCTTGCCTACCACAAACAATCTGTCTGCATTCTGCTCAGCAGTGAAACGTATCAAGGCAAACCTCACATAGTTTATTAAGGGCATGTATTACCACCTCTTGATAAAACTGGCTGATTACTATCTGCTGGATAGACTATCAGCTACTGATAGTCAGCCATTGTGTATTACGACCTCTGGATAGTAACCAGATAACTATCAGGTAGATATCCGGATGTACATGGTTAATTATTCCATAAGTTGGTAGTAAACATGTAGCTAACTGTATACTTTTTAGTTGAAATTTGTTTCGTTGGGTGGTTGTGGTTTCGCGAATATTACAAATTGTTACTGTTTCTCATGTTTAACATCAGTATTAAGTAAATTATGGATTAAAATACAGGTATTAAATAAAATAATAGCCCCAGATAAATTTAACTTTATAATTCACACATGCAACACAGTAAATATGGGTTACAAAAATAAAGTAGTTAAAAATAGTGTTAATAATCGCTTCAAAACCAAAATTAATCATAACATGGAACATTTAAGCTGAAATATCTGCATAATTATTCATAATCTCAAATTCTGTTTTCTTCAGTCACCAAAACTTATAGGTCTCTACATTTTGTGAAGTGGAACCCTAACCTCAACCTCTTGATTAACAAACATATATGACGCCATTTTTGTTCCAATTACACATTTAAATTCTGGATAAGTACCTATCAGCAGCTCGTAGTAGCTGATAGCCTATCCAGAGGATAGTCTCTCGGATAAGCGATATCAGAGGGTCGTAATACACTTTTCTAGACTATCTTCTAGATATGTTTTATCCAGAACTTTATCAGGAGGTGGTAATATAGGCCCTTAGCATTTGTACTGCGTTTGAAGAACTTGCCTACAAAAATAATCCTTGTATAACTGTAACTGTGGTCAATTAGGGATTTTTAAACTGTGCACTAAGTACTTTACTTTATTGCATAATCATCACATTTTTATGTCTAATTTAATGCTAAATATTTTAGGTGCAACTAACAATACTATAACAATTCAAATCATAAAAATTTTTAACTACGCACTGCAAAATTTGACACAATGTAAGTCAATTATTTTGCAGAAGTATTTATTGACTTATGAAACCAAGAATTCGTCTGAATCTATATTCAAGACTTTTGTGGATAGGTTATACTTGCTACATCAAATTTTGTGCTTGCCGAGTACAAGCATTTTTGGGTGTAACACATGCTTCAACAATCGTCAAGGTATTCTTTGGTATTCATAGTTGTATATTAACCATTTTAAATTAATATTTAAGGTTTGGATCACAGTGCAAGTTAAGCGGTCCACATGCTATTTTTCAGCGTTTTATTCAGGTTAATGTATTTATTTTCAACTACATAATTACTTGAACAAATTGTATTGCATTGCAGAAAACACTTTTCTGATTTTTCCAATTAGTATGTATTTCCAATTAGTATGTATTTCCAAATAGAGGCACCAAGAGATTTTCTATGATGACATACACACACGGTTCCACATAACTATCAAATTCATGGTTTTTGTTTTGCGACCTCATAGATACGTTCAGTTGGCTGAGAGAAACAAATAATATGGTCAACAGTAGATCCAGTACTGCTTGTGGTCAGGGTCGTATCCAAGATTTGTGTTTGCAGAGGTTACGAACCTGGGAGTCTTATATTTAAGTAACATCAACCCCCCACCCCACATCAATAATAAAGGAGGGTGTCCTCCCCTGGGAAAATTTGGATTGCCAAGGTGAAAACTGGTGCTGTTTAAGAAGTTTCCATAAGAGAAAATTTTTTGACTTTCAAGGTGCAAAATGGTGCTCTTCAAGCAGTTTCCATATGATAAGGGGTTGTCGACCCCCATGGACCACACTCTGGCTATGACCCTGTTGTGGTACAATGTTGGCAACAGCAATGCTGCTCAGTTACAATTTTAGTGGAAGTTACTGGTACAACCTAAATAAATAATTACTGTAGTGCAAATGATGTAAAAAGTTTGAATATCATCCCATACTTCTGATTATATTGTTGATGTCTCCGTTTTCATATGAAACATGTTATGTTGAAAATAATGTAAACAAAATATTAAAATGTGACGATTATGGGAGAAATATGTTTTACCTTATTCTCAACTTATTAAAAAATCATATGCAACAATTGTGCAGTAAAATGTGGCAATGCCCTCACATTGGCATGCTAACATAATCAAATCTTTTCACATGATTCCTCAAATCCTGTTGATATGATGGACCTTGTTGAATTTTAAAGGGAAGAGAGTCTGTGTTAAATCTGGTACAACTTAGTTCATGGCCAAAGTCAGACCTTTCATACGTGGTTCGATATGCTAAATAAGGCGTAATACAACATGAACTATTCAAGTAACCAACAAAAAATACAAATTTGTGTCTAAATATTAATAAAAATTAAAAGTAAGTAATCATTTTGAACAAAAAAATTAAGTGTGATAAAATTTTACTTCCAGATACTCTTTGCAACTGCCCGCAGCATTGCGATGAAAGAATTCCTATGACTGCAAGAGTGAGGCTATTTGAAGAATTTTACAAAATGGCTGACCATATGAAGCAGAATGATTTTCTCATGGCGCACATTGAGATGAGAGCAGTCCAGAAGCGCTCACTAGAGCTGAAGAAGAGAGAGAGGCGAGTAAGCTGCAAGTACCAGGTGCCTATCCTCACAAGGAGCGACCCTCCAATTCAACCAGGTACCTATGTCATCACAGTAACATATATATATATATATTACAATCATGCCAAATTTCTGACACATTTATTTTACTGGGAAAGAAATTTGGTGGCAACATGTTTCTACATTTCTCAAAACTGCTCTGCACAGAAAAATTCGAAGTTTTACAGTTGTACCAAACACTGTTCAACTCTTACACATTACATTAATATAGTAACTTACCACAAATAAAATATGTTTCGGTTCCATAGTTTTTACTCAAGTACATGTCAAAATTGCAATGTGACTATTTTTGCTATTTACCCTAAATAAAAACTATTCAAATGATACAAATAAAATAATTTAGAATGGAAGTAAATGAATTAAGCTACAGAATGACACTTCCATAATTCCACATTAAAATTATTTGTATTTTTAAAAAATTCTTGAATGTTGCCTGAATTTTTGTATATCTTTGACAACTTGTGTTTTTCAAAAATAAATGTTACGTGACATAATAAAGGTATCATTCTGTAGCTAAATACATTTACTTCCACTCTAAATTACTTCATTTGTATAGTTTGAATTGTTTTTACTTTGGATAAGTAGCAAAAATAGTCCCATCGTTACCTTGACGTGTGCATACGAAAAACTATAAAACTGAAAAATATTTCATTTGTGGGAAATACTATTAATGTAATGTGTAATAGTTGGTATAGTTATAAAATTACAAATTTTTAGGTGCAGAGCACCATTAACACAAAACAAAAGTAACTCTTAACTGCAGGCTCTTCCTTCAACTCAGTTATGCCAAGTATGTATAGTTTATGTAAAGCTATAATTATGTTACTTTAAATTAAGAGGAAAGAATGTTAATGTGCTTTTTTTTCCTTCTCTCTCTCATTCCTGTACATACATTAACTCTTTCGCTGCAGGATAAAAATTTTTAATTATGCAGAGATAGTGCCAAACATGTATAAAAATCATTTTTTGTACGTAGTTTCTTTTTGGTTAATTTCAACAGAGAAAACCATGTATCTAGTGTTTACGGAGTCATTTAATTCAGTGTTTGACAATAGTCAACTGTCGCAGCGAAAGAGTTAAGTAGTGCAGCCCTCACTTGTGACTAAGTTTCAAACAGCTGCTCTTTTTTAAGCACATTATGAAAAATAATTCCCATGAAATTAAGGTATGCTAAAAAAATTAATGATTGCACAGTATCTGAGGAAATACTGTACATCTCTTCCAATTGTCATTTTTAAGTGCTTTCTACTTACTCAGAATTGTAATATTGAATTTGATTTTAAAAATTATTAATTTTAACTATGTAAATCATTACTAAAATATACCTTTTTGTAAGTTTAAAGACAAAATCTCCTTTCAATATAACATAACAATGATCTGTACACCTATCATAACACATGCTATTAATAGAACAAGTTTTTGTAATTACCTGTATTGTAATAAGCCCATCATCTCGGTAACTTGGTAGAGAAAATAACATGTTTGTTGAACTTGCAACTTGTATTATTGACATAAAATTTAATTTGCTGTGGAGAAAAGTAAATTTTAGTCTTTACACTGTTGAGATGTTGTATCTTTGTCACAATCTTCTATCAAAAATTAAGATTTGATTTCCCCAAATGGTTTTTATATGTGAAATAAAAATGTGTGTTATTTTTTCAGGCTCCAGCCCAAAGGGGGTCAAAGTAGTTGAGGTGTGCCAAAAGGCATTCATGCACATCTACGCCATTACCGAGAAACGAGTCCGTCTACAGCGTGAGAAGCTTATTTCCGAGCTTTCCTTCCCGCCACCCAAACTAGTCCCACCCAAACCTAAGAAACTTGTTACAGCTGGTGACATTTTCATCAAAGATCTCATAAACTCTTCAAACTTCATGCGGTATGCACATGCACCTCCTACAGCTCAGAGTGAATATATGAAAAACCTAGACAAGGACATTGCCATGGTTGACAACTTCTTCATGAACCAGCTGTGGAAACCAGAGCTTATCAACACTCCAACTTAGCTGGTGCGCTTCCATTATAATTGTGATACTTGCTACCACATGTTGTGGTTAGCTACCTCCTACTTCAAGTGAGACCGTGGAGTAACTCCACGCAACACAGTATTATTTGTGTATACTGGTCAACAAAAATACGTACTTAACTCAGGAATGATACTATAAGGTGGTTTGTTTACAAATTTAGCTAAGTAATTTAATATATATAAGTTTTGGAATAAATTTTGAGGTAATTTAAAATGTAAATATAACTATTTATATATAATGAATCAATATTTTTGTTACAATATTTATTTTCTACATGTTGTTTACACGTGCTCTCTGCCAGGGCTGAAATGCACTCAAATGTATGATTGTACTTGCACAAAGAATAAAATTTTTCATGGGAAGCATATAGTTTCTTTTCACATTAAATTACAGCATGTACTAAACCAAGATTTTCATTTGCAAGCATTCTTTCAACAAAACATTGACGTGAACCACCGTCCACGTTCCTATTCTAGACTGTTTGCTTTGCTGCCCTCCCGAGCGAAGGTCCTGCACTCGCGACCCGACGAGGCTACTCCAAGGGTTACACCATGCAGACCTGTAGCGAGTAACCTTTCACTCACACTGGCATTGGGTGCAGCAGATAGGGAATATATTAATTAGTGGCCGCACCTGCTTTAATTAATGTATTTCCCAGGAATCCCTACGAGCATGAGAGTCATGAGGCGTGTGTTCTGCGGTAGTGCCAACATAACACTTGCAGCTGCATCTGTTTTAGTTTTTAGTTTTCTACTGATGTCATTTATTTTGTACTTATTTTTCT
>PNEQ01078490.1:0-21022 GCA_003012365.1 Medauroidea extradentata | reverse complement strand
TAAACACTTGTACTGTATTATGTTGTCAATGTTGCAATGTTTTGGTAAATATGCTGTACACTGACGACCTCTCTCCAGGTTGTGTTTATTTGTAATTTGTGTTCATGTTATATGTTTGTTTATGACCTGTGTATATATTTTTGACAACTCCTTTCCAGTATATTCTGGAAAATATGGAGGCAATAAATAAATAAATAAATAAATAAACACAGAGGTGGTAATGTGTTAGTATGGGAGGGGAGGGGGGGTTGCATGAGTCTAACCTCTCTGGACACGTGACTTAATGTTTACGTGTGTAAGTCGGTAAGAATCTATATAGGTTGATAAAAATACGTTCATTAATCATATAAAAGACATGTATGTCGATATCAGTTAATTTTATTTCAGAGTTGTTTTATTTAATTAGGAAAATTCACAAACCTACATGAGATAATTCACTGACAAAAATACAAGGAATAATGTAACTATTGTTATTGTAGAATTATATGCAGGAACGAATACAGATGTTTTTCAGTGGTTATATTTTTAGTGCTCACTTTATTCCGAGCGACCTATAGTGAAGCTTCATGTTATTGACGGTGGAATGGTGTATTGACGGTGTATATTGATATTTTGAAAACAAATCTCCCTACTAGTGCGGAACAAACGGACATCCAGAATGAATTCATGTTCCTGCAAGACAACGATCCCAAACACACGGCCCATAATACTCCGAAGCAGATTGATACCCCTCCCCAGGCACCGGAGGCCAGGATAAGAATAAGGTCAACTACGAGCAAGGATCTATAGTAACAGCTCTTCAGGAAGAATGGGCTTCTTATTCCAGCAGAAGTGACGAGAAAACTCGTAGAATCAATGCCACGCCGTCATTAAGATACCACTCAAGCAAAAGGCAATCCAGCAAATTACTGAACAGCGCCAGACTTTCTGTTTTTAGTTACGTTTGTTATATTTTACTAAGAGTACGAATACTTTTGAAACGAATGATTAGTTACATATTTTGTTGGCATTAAAAATACTTTATATTGTAAACATATTTCTTCACATTGTTAAATGTGTACAAATAAAAAATTTATTAACATTAAAATGGCACATTTTCTTTTATTCTATTATCAACCGTTATCACTCAGCATTTAGTTCATAATTTGTGTGCACAGTATGGGTGTACGAACACTTTAGACACTGGCTGTAGTTTGAAGTGTGTATTTTTTTTTTTTTTTCGTGGATATACAAATACAGTATAATGTGCGTTAAGTAGTTTCGTCAAAAAACGAATAGTCGTAACTCACTCATATCGCGCTCTAGTAAAATACATTAGCTTGCTATAAACTCATAAATCCATATCACCTGATCATCTTACCAATGTTTATGTCGTTACTAGTCAAATATTTTTTAACTGTTAATGTAATGCCTATTCAGTCTCATAAGGTAATGAAATGCATATGTGAAATTAGTAACTAATACTGAGAGCATAAAAGTTAAAGCGCTATAGTAACATTGTTTCAGTAATCTCAACGAGAATACTGTTACGATTTGTAAATAGAAAATTCAACACAAGCGGCGAGCAGGGTTTCGGTCGACACTACTCAACGTACATGAGTGATGCCTGCTCAAGAATTGCAGTCAAATAATGTACCACGCATGTTATACCCTCGTTACGTCTTCTACTAGTGTTTTTGCTGCACTTTTTACACATTATAATCTTGGTTCAAATTAACTAAAAGGGCACACGGCGGTAAGACACACCTTCCTCTCAAATAGACTTTTGAAGTTCAACACGTTCCCAGCTCAGATTATCAGCTGGCAGATTACCTTTCTTCAGCGACGATAGGACTAGAACGAACTTCCTCTCAGCCAGTCGATTCCATGATGAACAATGTTACTGCCACGACCACCACAGCTGCTGACAGAAGCCGAGATTACTGAGGCCAACGTCGGCAACAATACACAAATAGCAGAGACGCACGGAAGCTGAACGTGTGTTAATAGATAGCAACAACTACATGGACGCACAGGAAAATAGCACACGATCAGCGCAGAACGAATTTTTAACTTTACTGTGAGCCCTGCGCATTGTTCTGTGCGCAGCCAACCAAGAAGCAGTGCGGATACTACGCTAGTATATTTAAATAATTATGAAGAGTGTTAAAGTAATTATTTACTTGAATCGTTTACGCACGAAGAGCAACAACAAATATTTTAATTTTATTAAATTACGAAAGCAGAGAACAAAACAACTTAGTACAGTAAATAGTCAGTCTGTCAATTAATTTCGGACACTTCTATGTTGTGCGCGAATGTAGCATGGTATTCTATGCTGTTTGTGTGTGGCTGTAGGCCACGGTCGTAGAAGAACAGGTCTGGACACTCGCCTATCTAACAATGTATTTTGCTTGACCCCCTTGTTGTTTGGCTGTAGTTCGTCAAGTTACCGAGAATGTTGTACTTTTTGGCGCTATTTTCCGGGCGGTCGGACTCAAACTCCGTCCACTTTTTTCCATTGTTTAATTTATAAAGTAAATAAAGACCGCTGGAGCCTTTTTTTAAATTTGTGAATGAAAAAAGTATTTCATAAATTGATAAAAAATACGTTTTAATAAATTGTTTATCTTAGCGGAAAGGAAGTGGGCGGAGTTTAGTCCGACCGCCGTAACATCAGCGCTAATAAAACACAATATTTTCGGTAACTTGGTGAACTACAGCCAAACAACAAGGGGGTCAAATATCCGGGCGAGTGTCCAGACCTGTTCTTCTACGGCCGTGCTGTAGGCCTACTATTTGTGTGCTGTGACCGTGTTATTACGAATGTAGCCTAGTCCTGGCGAGTCTTATTTAAGGGCGTTCAAGAAGGGACGGATCATAATTTTATATTTGAATGAAACAGTGTTAGTTCTGCAGATGTTACTTGGGAGTATATTTTCCTCTTATAAAATTTTTTTAGCTCAGCCAGTTTTCCCATAATGCCATTTCAAATTCAAAATTTACATGTTTTCAGTTGTTACACTCCCGAAAACCAATCAGAAATACTGAAACGAAAAAAAAGTTCAGTAAAAGTACATGTCACGGGCTAAGGCTTTAAAGTACATAAAAATCCGATACAAAATATTTTTGTATTAAAATTTTTTTTCCTAAAAGTAGCAAAAAATATTAAATTTTAGAAATTTTTAAAAATACAAAACATTGTTTGAATCGGTTTTTAAATACCTAAAGCCCTAGCCCGGGACAGGTACCTGCACTGTGAATTATTTCGTTTCATTATGGTAATTAGTTTTCGGGGGGTGTATGAACTAAAAACAAGCCAATTTGGACTTTGTAATGCCATTATGGGAAAACTGGCCAAAGTAATTTTTTGTAAGAGGAAAATGTCCTCCCAAGTAACGTCTACAAAACTAGCACTGTTTCATTCAAATATAAAACAACGATTTTTCCCCACTTGAACACTCTTTAAGATGATGGCACTTCATCGGCTTGGGGGGGGGGGGGGGAGATCCTTGCTTTGCATCGGGAGTGTGGAGGAAACCCTCCCCCGTGAAAATTTCGATTTTAAGGTGCAAAATGGGGGTTATTTAAGCAGTTTTCGTATTCAAACTCCAGGGGCGTGTCCCCCGTCAGGCACGTCCATGCGTGGCTCCTGCAAACATAGTATCTGTGTTGGAGACTAAATATTGCTGAATCTACTGTACTAGAATGCCGGAGGTCAGGCGGTCTCATCAAAAGCTGACCACTTATTTTTGACGGAAATAAATTATGCACAACCAAACCAACTCGCAATGTTGGTGTTATGTGCAGAAGATCTCATGAAGTTAGTTTTATCACCGGGACTAACTGTGCCTCATGAGCTGAAAACATACCAGTGAATTGCTTACACTGCACTGTTCAGGGGCGTATCCAGGATTTTTGTTCGGGTGAGGATACCAAACTGAGAATTTTCACAACACAACAAGGGGACATCGATCACACGTCATGAAGAGCGGGGTCCGAGGGTCCTCCCCCTGAAAAAATTTATGTTTTAATGGGTAAAATGGTGCAATTTAAGCAGTCTTTGTACCTACAGCTACACGGTAACTCTGCTAATTTTATCTTCGAGTAGTTTATTTTCACTTCGAGGAGGGGGGGGGAAAGGATGTGTATCCCGATATCCCCCTTCTGGCTAGGCTACTGGCAGGAGTCAACGAGGTGACTGGCCGGACGCCTGGCGAAATTCTTCAAGGTCGCGACCTTGGTCTTCTGTTGGAGCACGCCTGTCCGTCCAGAGAGACCGTGAGAGCCCCGGGGACAGAACAGTGGCGGAAGCTGATCGCTGATATCCGCAACTAGGCACGCATGCTACACGCTCGATCAGTGTTGCCATACGTGGCTCAGTGTCGCCAAACTGACGCCTTTTTTCCTGTCTCAGGGCGGCCAAAATAATTACGTGGCGACTATTAAAATATCTAAGCCCCTTTCCTGGCTATATCATAACAAGCGTAGCATTTTCTTTGAATTCGAAGAATTAAATTGTAACAGTTGAGAAAATTTTGCTTGCCATTTTTGAACTCTGAAATCGATGGCCAAATATTTTTCAAGGATGTCATGTCTCCAACGTTACGGTACGTCTATGACAGGTCAAAAATATAATTGCGAGTTTTTCATGTAAATATCTTGACATTTACAAACATCAAGATGTTTAAGCGCAACGAATAAGTAAGAAAATGTAGGCGAGAATATGTATATATATATATATATATATATATATATATATAGAGAGAGAGAGAGAGAGAGAGAGAGAGAGAGAGAGCGAAGTGTGTATGTCTCTTCACTACGGACTCCAAAACAGCTGGAGCGATTTTGATGCAATTTTCAGGCAATCTTCAAATTAGTCCAGCGGGTGATCCTGCCTGTGAATCTTGGTAGCGATCAGATCAACATTTTTTTATTTTGCTTTTTGCCAATTTTGTGTCATATTTTCCCTACAAATTAATTAATTAATAATAAATTAATAAGTAGGATTGAGACTTAGAAGTGGGCGGCATGTCAATGTATAGACTTCAATTCTTGGCTATAGATAATTAGTGTACTCGGGTCGCTAGTGAGTTATAAGCCTCTCCAGACAATAACAACTTGCAGTTAGGCTGCCGCCTCGTGACAACGTGTACGGCACTCTTTTACTCCCTACACCGTTTCTAAACCCTCCAACATCTCTTCAGTTGCCGTTAAACAAGTTAGTAATCCCATATTTATGCCAGTAATTACCTCACCGTACGAAAAGTATGCATTCCGTCATTTTTTGACTACTGGCGCCTTCCAGTTGTAATGATGGCTACGTGCTAGCAGAAAAATCTGGCAACCCTGCCGGCTCAACGTGTGCCGGAATCAACCTGGCCGTCACAGCAGCTAGACAGCTCGTGTTCGTGTGCGATTAGACCCACTCCACAGCTAAGAGAAACATGTGCTGGCTTCAGTTCCCGATGGAGCGGACCTCAGCATATCGTGCACACGCTAGGCGCCAACAACCTAACTGGTCCAGCTGAGCCGCCGCCGGCCTATATCTGTCCAGGACCAGTTACGTCTCGCCAAGGTAGACATCCGCGTCGCCGACACTGCCTTCCTATCCGACTAATGTCTCGGGAGCATAAAAGTGGTTATTTCTTTAGCACTGGTCGGGGAACTTCGCCAAAGAGTCGAGCTGCCACCCTTCACGCGCCCCGTTCTGCGCGGACGTCCACCCATGCTCCCACCTAGTGCTGGTGAAAAGTGACGTGAAATGGGTACGGAATGGAGCAGCAGTGAAATGACGGGCGGGGGGAACAGGGGCATCATTTAAGGGCGGCGGAGGGGTGGCAAATGCCACCCCCCTGAAGTTAGAATTTTATGTGCATAAAATTAATGTTTTGTATTTTGTTATTTAAATAATGCTAACTTAAGCACATACAACTGAATTTTTATTTTTAAAGTTTGTAATTTATACACGCTTAATTAATAAAAAGATGCAACAAGGTCACTTTCGCCCAAAAAAATCTTGCCCCCCCACCTGGAGATAAACCTGAAATGACGCCCCTGAGGGGGAAGGGGAGACCACCGATGAAACCCTTTGCGAACAACCGGAGCGTGTTTGTCACAAGGTAGAATCAAATGAATGAATCACGAAGTACCTTAAGTTTCCTCAGTTGGTCGGTCCACTGGCAGCCATCTTCGTGGTGAATGCAGTAAACCAGCGAGTTCATGATGGCCTTAGCCTGGTCCTGTTGGTCTCCATATATCTGAAACAACAAGTACACTTCCTGCAGACAACCTGGCACTTATGACGTACACACCTCTCACATTTACAACTTTCAGGATGTATATAACAGGGCGAGCAATTTTAAAGTCATCTTAGAAAATAAATAAATTCCAAACAACTGTTTCCGCCATATTTCGTAGCAACTAATTTACCAACATGACTCATTCCTTTAGCGTAATTTCTGCCTTGAAATCTTAGTTACAACATTACAGCGTCATAAATACAGTACTTCACTAGACACACATAACACCAGGAACTTGTGTCACCACAAGTTCGCAAAAACTATGCCGTAGGATTGCCAATTTTTAATTATTTCTTTATAGTATTAACATTTCCTAAAAATTCCATCACACCTTTTAGCGTACGCCTATGTACCACGCCTCTTTAACAGAACACTATAATATGTCAGAAGTTATTGCAAGAACACAGACAGTATGAGCTTGTGTAAGATGAATACATTAAAGTAGTGAACTGTGTGATCAGATATGCCTATTTATGGATTCGCTAAATAATTCAGTTGTGAAGTTTGCATTAAAGCCGCCAGGATAGCTTTCGTTAAATCCTCTATTTCACCCCTGAATTACACCCGTACAGATACCAACTTTATGGCATAGAATTTCCACCAAACATGTGTAATGTTACGAAAAGTAAAGGAACTTGGGGGGGGGGGGGGATCGTAAGTAAACGCGTCAAACAAAGCTGCCTACAACCTTTATCCAAAATTATCTATTATATAATTTCCATAAGAAGGTTTAATCTACAGACGATGCTGTTAAAAGGAAAAGGGTCCACATTAGAGACATACAACCGAAAGTGATACACTTCGTCACCAACACTATCATGACTTGCTGAAAGTGATGTACGCGTAAGTTGCCATCACACACATACAATATATATTTTTTTTAAACTAAAATTCTTTGGAAACTAGTTTGCAAAATTTATTTTCCGCAACGATACAAAAAAAAACTGAAAAATTTACAGTAAATTCTTAGAAATATACGTTATTGTATATGTTTACAGACATTTTTGTATAGGCCTATTTACAAACAAGTTTGTATATTCACAAACAATTGTTTATATTTACATTTTACAACAGTTGTTTGTATAGTGACACAAAAATATTGACAACCAGATTTGTTGTGAAAGTACATAACATAATATTTTATAAAAAGAAAGTTACAAGCCCTTGATGTTATTTAGTTACACATCGAACCCCTTGCACATAGGAAAGTATTTCACTAGTCCCTACAGATATTTGTAAAATTTACCTGCGACATTATTTTATAGGGTCTATGGCATTAATTCGCAAGCTTTTTGTGGTAAACGTGAAACTTTCTTTTTTACGGTGTATTCGGTGAAGCGTTACACCGGACTCGGTGAGAATGTTATTGGTCAATGCACCGATTCCTCTCACTACTGGCGTATCTCTTCCGTCAAGTTGAGTTCCACGACAAATTGTTTAAAATGCACGGTAATTCCATGTCCGAGCATTGGTAATTATAAACCTAACCGTTCCCCGATAACTCACGCCAAAGCATATTGGACCGCAGTGGCTGAATTGTCAGACCATTCGCCTCCCACCAAGGCAACCCAGGTTCGGTCCCCGGATTTTTACATGTGGGAATCGTTCCGTACGATGCAGTTGGTCGACGAATTTTCTCGGGGATCTCTCGTTTTCCCCGCCCTTTCATTCCGGCGCTGCTCCATACTCACCTCAATGTCACCCCTCGCCGGCGCTAAAGACCTCTATGTTAAGGGCGCGGTTCACCTCAGTTTGCAACATCTTTTTTTTTAATTTTTTATTTGTACCAGATATTTTTTTCCTTAACTTAGACATAAATTGTTATTAAATCTTCCTCTTAGAAAATTTGTGTATCTCTCATAGTTCTTGCGTAATGAGTAGAAAACGTCAAAATTTGCACTTTACGGTTTTTATATGAGTCAAATCACAGCCTGCAACAGTGATATACACTATCACTGTTGCAGGCTGTGATTTGACTCATATAAAAAAACATATTTTTAAAAAATTGTTGAAATTTTTACATTTTCATTTTAAAATTTAGCACTTTTTATTAAATACAAAAATATTTTTTTATTTTTTTATTTTTATGTGTGTCAAATCACAGCCTGCAATGTTGTTATACACTGTGAAATTTTTTTTCGAGTTGGTATGTCAGTGGTGGCTGTGAGTGTGTGTGTGTGTGTGTGTGTGTGTGTGTGTGTGTGTGTGTGTGTGTGTGTGTGTGTGAGTACAACATGGCGCCAAAAGCGACGTTGACCGGTTTAACTGGTGCGATATCGTCTCTACCGCAAAACAGAAACGGCGTGCAGTGGGATCGTCAATCACTACTCACCTGACTGACACTTTCATTGGCGACCCCATATTTTTATTAGTGGAAAGTTTTCAGCGCCTATCTATCGTGGTTTCACACAAATATCTTGAGTAGGTGTTAAGAAATAACAGATTGGAAAAGCTGTTTTTAGCCATTTTGATGGGCTCCGAAATAATTTTTCTAATTAACGTCATGTTTAGAATCCACCATTCCAACATCGTTTGAAGTGTTTGTTCTTTTCGTAAATACATGCATTAGAAACACGTTTAGAAGTTTCTTAGAAAATAGAGTTCTGTTAGTACGCTACAACACTGTTTACAAGGCAGGCAGGCGGTCGCCTTAATTAAGTGCTGACAAAAATATATCGCAGCAAAGCATATACCTCAGTATTCGTCATATGTGTAGCGCCAATGTTGTTACTCGTTAGTCGTTACAGACATGCAATTATAATGGGATAGTTTTGAAACACATTTGTGTATATCCAAAATGAACATTTCGTAGCTAACCAAGGGCTCGGACGAGCATTTCATTGGATCAAGCTGCAGACTGAACTAATCGGAGATCAGCAGCTAATTTAAATACGCGACGTAGTTTATAAATTCTACAAAGACATGATGGTTATGTATATTGAGTCCATGTTTACCTACTGCGTCATGCTGCAATGTTCCGGAAACCAGTTGCAAGCAATTTGGGTGTTTTATCACGAGTTGAAACAGTCGCAGAAATCGCAGTAATACAATGCAATTTTAACAGAACGATAACCGTATGCGTTCTGTGCATAAATCATTTGCAGTAATTTACTCAGAAACAAACACGTTCAGACATACCATTACTGAGATAGATTCACTCAGTTGAAGCATTATAGCAATACTGCCAGGTAGGCAATACTAGGATGTTTATGAACACAGCTTTTACTGTGGTTGTGCCTTTGAATATATTCAAAGGTTGTATGCTCGTACTGTTGACAATAGAGCAGGTGTGCTTGCTGTACGCACACGTATTCCTGATTTAAGTCTAGCTACTTGAACCCGCAAACTTTTCCACAATTTACATTCCACTCTATATACAGGATGTCCAGAAATAAACTCATAATAAGCGCACCACGCAAATTCGGGGCTAAATGGAAACGAAAATGTAAATGGCAAAATGTTGCCCAACATTTTACGTGCACAACCTGGCAACATCGCACAGAGAAAGTCTCTTCTTGCGCTCCACGACCACGTATTATCTTACGCATGTTGCGTCAAGTGAATGTGGAATCATGTCTGTACTTCTGAACGATTCTTGCAATGGGGGCAAGTTGCAAACTAAATAAATATTCTGGACATTTGCCACTGTAGCAAATTGTGTGTCACAGAAAACCAGAGAATACACACAAACAGACAAGTAAACAAACAAGAGGACTTCGTTTGCGATAGGTAAACATATACAATTTCACAAGAAATCCAGTCAATGAGTTACAAGAAAATAAATAAACATCAAACGAGCACCAAAGCAACAAAAAATAAACCAAGGGAAAATAAATAAATATAGCTCATATTATTCCACAAAAGGAATTCCGTCAGTAAGTTCGAAGCAACAGACAAATATATAACTGCAACAGCAAACAGACAAAACAAACGAACGACAAAAAAAGCTGGATGTAGCTGACACAGCAGAAACACAGACATCTTGAGGAAAGCGAACGAATGCAAATAAGACAGTAACTGTGGACAGTAAAATAATGAAAACACAGACGAACACAATGGTCTCCTTGCGGCGACAAAACAAACTGCGACGTTTCGGAGACTGAAATCTGTCCCCGTCTTCTGGCACATTACACAGTCTGAGAAGCACCACATGTAGACTGAGTTCATTAATTTTCTTGTAACTCATTGACTGAATTTCTTGTGGAATTGTACATGCCTACTTATGTTTGCCAGTTGTAAGAAAAGTCATTTTGTATGAATACTTGTCTGTTTGTTGGTGTGTATTCTCTGGTTTTCTGTGACGCACCATTTGCTGCAATGGCGTATGTCCAAAATACTTATTTAGTATGTATGTCTGGACTGCTTTGGATTTTAGAATGTTAAAAAAGGGGCTATTAACGAAGGCAAAGGTAATATTAACTGGAAAGGGAAATAAATTCAATATATAACTACTGGACCAGACTGTCACTGTGTGTGTGTATGTATATATATATATATATATATATATATATATATATATATATATATATATATATATATATATATATATATATAGCAGACGTAATATACAGGTCAGAACAGTAGTAGTAAGATAAGTAAGATATCTGTGGAGCGCAAGAGGGGACTAACTACAGTGCTATGTTGCCACATGTTGCATATAAAATGTCATATTACAACATTTTGCCAATACATTTTCTTCTCTAATTAAGCCCAGGATTTACGTGGTGAAGACATTATCCATTTATTCTGGACATCCTGTGTATGTATGTATGTATGTATGTATGTATGTATGTGTATATATATATATATATATATATATATATATATATATATATATATATATATATATATGCGTGCGCACACACACACACACAACCACACACACACGCGCGTGGTTTTACTGATTATAAGGTTGACTATTTCCTACCTGACGTTAATCATATTCACTATCAAATATACAAAATTTTGTTAATTATTACAAGATACTGTTAAAAGGCACACATTAACCTAAATATGGTGCATCATAGCAGAGAGCTGGCGCCTAATTTACGTTGGGGAAGGCAGGGATAGGGAAGTTGTTTGGGCTCGTGTGTTTCCATGACTTCGAACTCCGGCCAGCTAGTGGAATTAATATCGCTCCACGCAGCAGGCGACTGTACAGAAGCGCAGGTGGAGCTCAGTGAGGCAGATGGCAGCTAAGAAGGCGAGGAATGTGACGCAGGTGCGAAGTGCCGTATAGTAGTTATTTTAGCAGTGCTGTGGCGGTTTCCCGCGGCGATAGTTGGAGAGGGAGAGAAGGCGAAATTGTATGTATGTGATAAAGGTATGCCCCGGTAAAAAAATTCACTAGCGAGTCGCAACGCTTGTAGTTCGTTCACAGAAAACAATGAAGTTTCACAAGCATTTTTATTTGCATGAACGTAATGTCTACACCTATTTTTTTTTCTCCAGGGATTGGGAATGATATTTGGAGCATATGTTTTGATATAGGCCTACACATCAGGTGAACGTAGTAAATACACGCCTATTTTATCAACCTCTTCTACGATGAGTTAGATAGTATTTTTTTAAACTCAACTAATGTTAATCTAGGTTAGCAAGATCAATATTCAAGAGTTTGTCTCAGGGAAAATTTCTGCCGCTTGAGCTCTGGTATCGGCAACGGGTGCAAACTGACCTATTATAGAGGTTTCCTGGATTTTAAGTTAAAGTTGATAATTTAAACAGCGAAATTGGTTTATTTTCACTTTAAAATTAAGTTAAGTGACTTCAGCCATTTCCAAACCAGCATATTTAAATTTAATTACACTATAGTTTCGTATTTTTTTTTTTTGTCTTTTAGCGATAACAGCGAAACTAGCCGCTGAAATTTTCCCTATGCCAAACTCTCCCATAAGAAAACACATTATCTTTCTAACCTGTAGTAGAATTAACCTTAAAACAACCTAATTAATACATTGAAGAATTGCTACATTGTTTTGTCCCTGATACGTATTTCTTTGTGCCCTGACTTTTGTGAAATTCCTCTAAATGTGTGGCGTTAAAAGAGGTTTGCGGGGTTGGTGTGGAATGTTTTATTTTAGTATGGAAATATAAATCTATGTGTTTTCAGTACACTTACAATTTATGCATTCAGTGTCATTGAGTAAGACCATTTAACACATTACTGTAGAAAGTTAAACTGCGAGCATTAATCTGGTATTTATCCTTTACATTAAACAATAACATCTTAAACTGACTTTACCCTTTGTAAATAACGATATGAACTCACCTAAGTATCAAGTGGTCGGGGAGGGCGTTGGGGGTGAGATATTTTGGTCAGCGAGGTCTTCAGTGCTGTGAAAGGTGACATGAGGCGAGTGTGGAGAGGCGCCGAAATGAAAGGGCGGGGAAAATGGGATATCCCCGAGAAAAACCCGTCGACCAACGGCATCGTCCGGCATGACTCCCACATGCGAAAGTCCGGGGACAGACTCCGCCGGGAATCGAACCCGGATCGCCTTGGTGGGAGGTGAGAGGCCTGAACCCTCGACCAACGCGGCTCCGTCGAGTGGTCGGCATGGCATGAATAGAGACCTGGAAAATTCACGGGTTCAACGACTTACGGCTGGACTTCACAGTCCTGTGTACACTCTATCCTCAGCTACTCGTACATTGGCTACTGCTCCAGTGAGTGGCCAGTTATACGTATGAGAAGGTAGCACGCCATCCAACGAGTGTTTACAAGCTGCGGTTTGCTATTGGCTTTGAGTCATCAAGGCCTAGTTTCCATAGACTGGTCCAATCTCGAAAGAAACTCAAGCATACAGGATTTCGAAATTTAGCTTCTTCTCGTATCAACTCGCGAAATTTCCTGGCCGCTAGGCATGAATATAAAACAGGGACATGTTACTCAGGTACGCTGGTGAATTGTGTGTAATTTATTTTGGGTTTGTTGGTCTGGCAACACTGCTCAGCTGTTAATACGTCTGCGGTGCCAACAGTATTGTAACGAGCCACGCGACAGGTGTGTACAAGGACGCGCAGTACTATACGCCTCTTTCGAGTTCTCTCCGTGAGACTTGTTTAAATGACACGGTTTACAGCAATTCTCATCGTCATATTTTTATATTTCTACTAGATTTTTCTCCCTTATTTTAGACATAATTTGTGAATTTGTGACTAAATTTTCCTTTAATGAAATTTGTTTCATCTCTCATAGTTGTTTCGTAATGGTTCGTAAATGTAGAAATGTACATGTTACGGTTTTATGTACGACACTTAATCCAAACTGGGGGGGTGGGGGGGGGGGGAAATTCACAGTGAATAACGATGTTGCACGCAAAAGTTCTGCTATACAAGAAAAAAAATAAATATGTTTGTATTTCAATAGAAAAGGCTGAAATTTAAAATTAAAATTTTAATAATCCAACAATTTTTTTTAAATAGTAAACTATTTTATTTTGTGTGGCCTCCATATCTGCGCTTCAAACGCGTTGCAGCGAGTTAACTTTTAACTAGGGTGCACACAAATAAAGTAATTGGGTCCCCGCATTGGGTTCCATAAGAAAAAAGGATATCAGTAAAGTACTGCATGGAAGCTGGGTGTCTAACACGGAGAGGCGATAGTCATTACACACACCACCCAATGGCAACCTTACCACTCCGTCGATTTTCTGCCTCACACACACACACGCACGCACACACACACACACACACACACACACACAAACACAGCCAATCTATGGAGGGACATTAATTTCCAGGGCGTCGAGTGGAAGGATGATACATCAGTAGAAAATGGCTGTACCTTCATTTATCTTTTGGGCGACGCCCACTAGTGCAGTCGATTACAGGCAAACAAGGTCGCCTGTCCTTGGTTGTTCACCACGGCCAAAAAAGAATACATTTCAAAACGCCTACCTACGACAATGGAGCTAAGTCTTTTTTGTTTTCAGACTGATCGCTGAGGGAGTATTTTAGAAATTACCCTAGCGAATGCATAAGGACGATTTTTCCTCATCCCAATACGTTCTGAGTTCTGCAGCTAGTGAGGCTCTCGAGCTCTATGTACGAAGAGTGCACCTGCGGAGCGGCGAGCGCTATCGGCGGCGGCGAGGTTGGAAGGCACCTGTGACCCAAGCAATGCCCCAGCGACAGTGGACTGGTCGAGAACGTTCGGCGGATAGTCTGCAGTGGACTGAGCGAGTGTTAGTGCGCGATAAGCACACACTCCATCCTCTTGCACGCGCAGAGGCACGCCGATGTGCTGCCTAAGTCATCCAGGAAAACTTGCGCATAAACTACACGAGGTGCAGAGCTGTAGTACTTCGAGTGCGTGACGTTACAATGGCGGGAGATGCTTTTGCTAAATACATGCCGATGTGTAGAGAACCGTGGTGAATGAGTGAACAGAGGTCAGCACTCAGCATCTAGAAGGTCTTTAGCGCTGGTGAGGGGTGGCATGATGTATAGAGTAGCACTGGAATGAAAGGGCGAGGGAAACACGAGATCCCCCGAGAAAACCCGCCGACCAGCAGCATCGTCCGGTACGACTACCGCATGCGGAAACATTGATACCGACCCCGCCGGCAATAGAACCCGGATTGCCCTTGGTGCTGGGAGGAGTGTGCTGTAGCCACTGTTCTGAACGCTGTTAGATAATAGCACCTACTGAATTAAACGTAGACTCCGAACCACTTCATTACTAAAATCAGTGTCACTAGTGTCTACTAGGCGCTGGGATCGAACCACCGACCCCTGCTTCGCCACATGAGCAATACGCGAAAAGCGATTGCCACTGGCTGTAATGAATGATATGTAGGGCCCGGTAGTTTTCGCGAAAAGATTTTTACTTTGTGGTCAGTGATTGGATGCTGTAACACCCAGCGTCTGGCTGTTAAACCCGCAAATTACAGACGTGATGTGACACAGTTATCCGTATATTGACTGGAACAGTCAAATTGATAACGACACTTCACAAAAGCACTCTGCCAATAGCCAAGAAGCTGAGATGCAGGTGCGCACGTAAGGCACTGAAACAAAGTGGGGCAAAAATCTTTTCGCGAAAACTACCGGGCCCTAGTTATATGTCGTTTCAAATTGTGCGCCAGCCCATTTCGGCTTAGGTGTGCGCGATTATTTGAACGCAAGGTTCGCGGACAGTAGTATAGAACGCGGAAGGACAATAAAGTGGCTGCTACGCTCACCAGACATACCAGTATCCGACTTCTTGTGGGGCTTCATGCGTTCACATGTTTATGAGACTCCGGTGACCAGCGTACAAGAACTTGTTGGCCGGATTTCCGTCGCCGCTGGCTACAGCGCAGAGAGACGAGGGACATTTTCCCGCGTGCGTCTGTCACTGACTCATAGGTACACTCTAGGTATCGAAGTTAATGGTGGACATTTTTGAGCACTGACCTTTAACACTGTTACTGGGTTCAAGGTATGACATACCTTTGTCTGCAGTAGTGTTAATCTGTATATCAAACCTATTTGTTTTGTTTATATTATCAGTATTAGCTTATTAGCTTATGTGAACAATAAATGAGGACACAGTTTAAATAACTAATTATTTTACTTGGGGCTCTCAATGTCATCGTAATAACAAGCACTGGCGTATGCTGTGGCGTCCCATGCTTGACCATTGCGACTTGTGTTGTGCAACAAAGGTGTCCAATGCGAGTACTCTCACACTCTCTTCATCTTTATAGTGTAGTATCTCAATCTGTTCAAGAATGTAACAGCAGTGAAGCTTTCCGTTGTAATTGGTTTGATGAATTATTAAATATTTATTTTTACCAGTTTGGTGATTAGAAGTGTCTCTTGAACGAAACCCCCTGGGAAACTATTACAAGAACTTTAGGCGCGAATAATGAACACCTACAACTTAACTCAAGAGTCCTAGGCGGGCACCGCTTTTAGCGTCTCGCTAATGTGGCGAAGCAGGGGTCGGTGGTTCGATTCCAGCGAATGCTAAGACACTAAAATACACTGATTTCGGTAAAGAAGTGGTTCGGAGCCTACGTTTAATTCAGTACGTGCTATTATCTTACGTCGTTTAGAGCATAATTGTACTGGATAAAAATATATCTAATCAATTAAATAAATATACTTAATTCGGAACACTTTAAGCATTAGAGTCTGACACTTCTTTCTACTACATTGCATATTGTGCGCCGATATCCCAGGTCGCCTCTTTTAAGTAACTGTGTAACACGATCTGTGAACATCAATATCGTAGTAATAGCTGTTGTAATACCAGTACTTTCAATTAACTTATGTAATTTACGATGTTATGTTCATATCTTTATTATTGATGTATCATGATTATTACTGATGCAATTTCACAGTTGTCACTCGTTGAATGTGTGATAACTGTAACAGTTTACATGACCTCAATGCCAACTGAACGTAAGCGCAGAACACCGCGCGCGCCCGCGTTGTAGATAAACCGCCTAACGTAAGTTGTGCAGGTTGCATGGCGACAGGCGTTATTAATGAACTTTTTAACCATGATAAATTGGATTTCAACGAGAACCAATGCCTTAATAATGTCACACAAAGGCGACCTCTATTGTTCTTGTTAACCTTTTCTGTCAAAAATTATTAAAATGCACGGTTACCACTTTTCGAACGATTACAATGATGAATATACCGATTTTACTAATGTAAACGATTGGTATTACAAAATTCAAACAAGCACTTTTAACATCTTCGTTCACATAAACTTATTCGAAAAATACTTTAAGGGTATGTACCTCCCTTAATAATTACTTCAGAGCTCAGGCCATATGTCGTGTATATGTTTTTGTCCGGAAGTACCTCCCAAAAGGTGTCGGTCTAGTCAAGAATCAACCTGGGTGTGTGTGTATTCTGACACGTATATTTAGCGTAACGGAAGGCCAAGAGTAATGGTAAACGATGGAAAATAGCATATATATAATTTTTATTTCAATTAACATAAAGACCTCCGTCCATTACGAACCAATGTGTGCCACATTACTTGAATAAATTCAAGGCGATGTTAAGGGAGCATGGAATGTGGGCTGACAGCTGCACAGTGCTGTAGCTCTAACCTTGACGGCGCGGAGGAGGGCTGGCCGATGTAAGAAGCAGATTGTTCTTGGACTGGCTGGCTAGTTACAAGAGGCGGCGCCCGCGACGGACCGGAAGCGGCTGTCCGCTTGGCTGCGCCACTGTGACCTTACCGCCCGCACCAGGCATGTGTTGTGTTCTGAGGAGGAAGTCAGCCGGCAGAGGCAGCTGCTTCGACACGCGCGCCTCGCAACACCTTCCACCTCCCTCCTACATCCAGGTGGCTACATGGATACACCAAATACCTTTGACCACCTGGTGAACTATTCTGCGCGCCTGAGGCCTAGAAGTGAGGAAGCGGTACAGCAAGCACATCACGCCCCACCCTAGACTCTAGGCGCAAGACTCTGAACTGGCGTGCAGGCACAATTGACGCTATCAGTTTATGACGTAATGTTAAGGGGGATTGATCCCTCTCATATAGGTTTTACGGTTTTTCTTATACATCAGGGAATAAACACACTGTTTTCCTTTTTTCACGCTGACAAGGCATAGCTTATTGTTTCATTTACTTTTTGGAATACATATGGCACTGTTTCTGTTAATGTTGCGGCCTCTGTAGTCGCTCCCGTAAATAAAGCAATTTTTCCTTTTCCGCTGTTAGCAATTACAGAAAATCTATTTATTTTGTATATATGCTTTGTCTTGACAAAAATTTTGATTCATCGACTTGAATAGAAATTATCTAGAAAAAACAGATAAATCCAAGATGGTAGGGATCAATACCCCTTAATGTTATAAGGTGCTCTGCATACAACTCCAATTCAAAGAGTCTCCCTCCACCAAAGATTTTCATGCCTAAAAAGGACGACAAAAACATAAATTTTCGTCATTTTCGGCTGCTAAAAATATGCTTTAATGAGTAGTGGTGAAACTTGAAACGAGCATACAAAGGTGTAAACCTGTCCGTCTTCGAATTCTACATTTCCTACTGCAAGTTCCATACAAATATATTTATATAAATTTTCCGCCTGCCAAGGCACATATATTACTTTCTTGAGCATTTTCAAATTCTTGACTAGCAACGTTCCGGAGGAAGGAAGTCGATTTTTCTGTGGATTGCCACAAATGTAGTATATGCCAAGTAGTCAAGCAATACCAACTGTATGCGATGGACAGAGGTATGTCATGTGCCATGTCGATATCTGAAACACAACAGAAAACGTACAGGCCAAATTAACAGCAGGAGTGAACGTCACAGTTATAGCAGTTTGCCATGCTGCTCAGGTTGGACGCGGCGTGGATGATTGCAGCTGGACCGACCAACAGCGGAGACCGGAGGCAGGTGAGGCCTTCTCGCACTATACTTTATCCACTGTAAACTATAGTCTACTGTGGACATCATACATACATACTGTAGTTATTGTCACGAGAATATCGTAAACGTAAACACAAGCGCCAAGAGCTTGCTACAATGGTAATAAGCTTAGTTATAAATAAGTAAAAATATGTCTTTCATAGTTATGAAGAAATTAGTTTTGACACAGTTGGCGACATGTGGAAAAATAAATAAAACCTAATGTTTAAATTTTACAGTAAAATTATATCGTTTTAAAATTCAGCGGGAGGTTTTTCCATTAAGGATTATTTTCGTTTCTACTATGGTAATAACGTAACTTCAATAAACTGCAACACTTCCTATACCGGCATATCTAATTAAACACATGACAACCGTTTATTCTGTAAAACCAAGTATAGCAGAAGCTATACCGGCATATCTAATTAAACACATGACAACCGTTTATTCTGTAAAACCAAGTATAGCAGAAGCTCTTTATTTTTTTGCGAATGTAGTCTCACGTGCGACAACGTAGTTTCGTTTCCATGGCTTCCGATTGGAGAAACCTATTACACCAGGGCTGTCCAATAGGCGATCCGCGTACCGCGAGAGTTCCGTGAACGTTATTTATGCGGCCCGCATGTCAAAAAAATATAAACGTTCAACTAAAATAAGTAACAAACAGCCTCGGCACAAGTCGAGCTCTATACCACATAACTTTCCAGCTATGTGTTTATTATGCGGGCAGCTCTCAGACCCAAAGTTTGACATGCGCACTTAATTGTAATTAGACAACCATGCTTTACACAGCAATAGTATAAAGCAGAAATTGAATAAAATCCAACTTTTCTTGGTACTAAAACTTGCCCCTTGTAAATGTTTATCTCCATGTAAGATTGTCGCTAGTCACGCATAATTACGCGTCGTGCATGTTCACGCTTGTGTTTAAGGGCATATACACAATTGAATACTTTAACATTTCACTTTACGTTTCCGTTACTTAAGAATTTCGCCATTACATAATACAAACGTAAAGTTAAAGTAGCGACAGTTGAATAACTATTGAGAATCCGTTTTTTTTTTCAAACGGGAAATTTGTGATATAAATCATTTTATAGTTGCCATAAAAGCATATCACGGCAACATTCGAAAAGTAAGCCCAATTATTAAAACACTTTCCATGTGTTGTAATATATTTGAGAGCAAAAGCAACGCCATCTATTGACGGAACTTATAAGTTCATTTATGAATACTTATCTAACATCATTTATAAAGTTTTTGAGTACGTTTAAGACATGCCTGTTACATTTCATTGAAATCCTAATGCTGGAGGGTAAAACCATATTAAAAAATAAACATTATTCATTATAACACACAATCAGCTCGTTCTTTGCGAACGACAATCTTGACTTTGACTTAAAGGTGTACAATTTATCTGAAACGTACGTAGTCACGGCTGCTTGACTTTAGCTCTGGCGACACCACTGTGAACGACTACACAAGAAGCAATGCATTGAAAGCTATCGTAAAGTCAAATGTTAAAAATTTTTCAATTGTGTAACCGCCTTAAGAGTGCGTAGTAGACAAATAAACGCTGAAAACATCAATTGCTTTCTACGCTTTTTTCTAAGCCAATATGAATAAAATACTTATTGACAATCCTAGATAATGGTATTTGCCAACTATATGAGCAAATATTTATCCAGAATTACTAATTCTTTACGCGTGATCTCTTGCGCCGCAGTTAAACGCACGAGGTTCCGGCGTCAGAGATTGTGCCTCGAAAGTCCGTAACACTGTAAATAATTTTGCTTAAAACGTTGGGAAAAAAGTATTGTCTAGGACTGCTATTGTTTAATTTCCGCAGATTGGCTTCAAGAAACCTAGAGTTATAGATTTATGCTTTTAGCGTTGAATTGTGTACCACGTCCTCTTAATTCTGTGTAAATGCTAATGTCCATTGTGCAGTTGTGTCCTTCCGCATATTTGCGTGCTTCGGTTGTACATGTCGAACCCACATTTACTATCAATCCGACTCATGTACATGCCATTTGTCGTAATAATCGGGGTCGCTTGCAAAATAAAGCTTATATCGTCAGCTTAGTGGAAAAAATTGGTAGGACCATATTTTTTTATAAACTGGACTAACCAACTTTTTCCACTAAGCCGACTATATTATGTGTGTATATATATATATATATATATATATATATATATATATATATATATATATATATACATACATATGTGTATATATATGTGTGTGTGTATAGGTATATGTATACGTATATATATATACATACATGTGTATATATATATGTGTGTGTGTGTATAGGTATATGTAAACATATATATATGTATACATATGTATATATATATTATA
>PNEQ01078489.1:0-21022 GCA_003012365.1 Medauroidea extradentata | reverse complement strand
TATATGTCCGAAAACGTGGCCTTAAAATGATTTTTTGGAACAATTATGATTTTCAACGGCTTGTAACGAGAAAACGGCTAGAAAAAAGAAAAAAATGTTTAGGACTTATTTTATGTAAAATTTTATTGTCTACAATTTTGTACTAAAATATTTTTCGCTAGGACTAACCATAGTCGAGATAAACATGAAAAACAAAAAAACATGCACACATTTTGGCACCCTGTAGTTGGCTTCTCTCGCAGACTCCAGGACTTTTGGTATATTGATCTCCAAACACTTCCGAACACATCCCAAAAGTAAAAAAAAAAAACTCCGCACGAAAGTCTGTCTACAAGCCATTTTGAGCCTTCGTTGACTGGACTATACTGTCACTTACTTGAATGCGAAGCTGATGTGGCCCAAATGGCAAAGCTAACTAACAAAGCTCAAAACAATCTCATGTTCTATTCTGGTGGCTATATACTAAGGGTGTGGCATCTGGCGCAAGCTTCAGGTCGTTCCAGCAGCAGTTCCTCCTTGTAGACTTTTAGAGCAGAAGACCAAAGATACGCTCCGAATGGCGTGCAATACAATACAAACCAAGAACGTGAGTGGAAGGGGAACTTCCCTCCAGAAGTGGTACCTCCTAAGGGGAGTGACTAACTTGTGAGAAGTTACTGCAGACACCTCATGATTGGCTATGGACCAAGCCCACGCACTATGCGGCTATGTCGCAATAACACTGTGGAATGAGCGAAGTCCACACTCTAGGAGAATTCTCCACTGTGGCCGCACTGCAGGAGAAATGTCAACTCGTTGTAAATGTCAGACCACGAACGGATGTAAATTCTGGGAAATTGAGGTCTGTGGTTGCGCCACACACTGGGCACGTCGTGCGTCGTGGACTCTTGGCAGGCAAGTCTTGTCGCCTCGAATGAAATATTATTCACATACTAACACACAAGACATTAAGTCTGAATACCCTGGGTTCAATGACAGGCAAAGCCTGGACATTACACTCTGTTTGTTGCATAATTTCGAATCACCAAAAAGCATTTGTAATAATGCTACACTCAATTATTCAGGTATAATTAAAGGAGTTGAAAAGATAAATATATTTTTAGGTATATTTTATAACATATTTTTGAAAATTGAGGTTTACAGCTTAGTTTTGTTAAAATATATGGGTAGTATTAATCACATTCATATGTAAAATAAAAATATGTCATTACCATGGACAGGTGTCATTAGTGTGGTCAGGAATGTCAATGATAATGGCCAATTTTGCCAGGTTTTTGAAACAAATTATTGTTTTTCGAAAGAAATATTGGTACACTACTATTGTTGCAATTTAATTTTATTTAAAGACTTTCAACTCTTCACAAAATTGTTAAATAAAAAAAAAATTGTACAAATATTCTAACTATACAAATTAAAGACATATCAATAAAAACTAAATAACAACTGAGATTTCTCACCATTGTGAATAATTTCATCTGTAGTCTCGAATATGTGTTTTAGATTTTAGACTCATGCAATCTGCGCATACATGCCAACTATCACAATGTAACATATCTAATCACTGTATTTAACTTCTTTTTTTTTTTTCAGTTTATATCATAAAAAACTCACTAGTTCATTTGGTTGTTGGAACAAACAGTAAAAACAATGTCCATAGTTCATAAATCTTCAAAAATGACTTCTTCCACTGACTGTGTTTAGGTGAAATTTTGGGAATTAGAGGACATTGGCCCTCATCAAAGTGACCATTGTGGTGTTGGCTGGAACGGCTCGCAACCTCCATTATCGGACACATGCTGTGATGGGAGCAATAAGCCATTGGAAGTGTCTGTCATGAATCTGTTGCGACTTTTCGTTTTTGTAAGGTTTACATTTGAAAACACTCGTTCACATACAGCACTCAAATGTGGTAGGGCCAATACATTTAATGCAAATTCTGATAGCTGTCGGTATTTTCCCGCCTAAGTCTGTAATTGCATCAATCTGGGCCCAGAACTTAGCTTCCATGGATATGAGTTATGGCAAAAAATTTGAGAGTACCATCCCTTGCTACAGGGATTGCAGTGTAGGTGGTCGAGAAGAATCCTGTGATTGAGTTACTGCTGGTTGCATACATTAGGTTTTTACAAAAGGTGACTTGTGTGAAAAATCAAATCTTTTCTTCATTTCTGGACATGCAACAACGATGAAGTTCCTGCAGTTCATTTAAAATGTGTGTAGTGCTTGTGCTGCTATCTGCACCTACGCCCTTGAACTAGAGCTGGACCAAATTACACGCCGGTCCAAATTACATGGACTTAACCTAAACAATTGTTTGGCTGTTGCACCCTTATTTGCTGCATCTATCTTTGCCCGTAAAAATTTTACCATTTTCCAAAATCTAGTTACCACACTTTCTTTCAGAGTAACGTAACACAGACAAAAAGCAAGAGCTTTGTTTGTCCTTATTGATTTGTCAATAATCACACTAAATTTGTTCTGGATAAGCTGTTAGTTTAATTTGGTAAAATTACACTTCCTGATAACGTGTTAACTGTAGCAGTTGTCTTCGTTGCCCTAAAGAAACTTGTTGAGCTATTTTGGAATCGAGATATTACTTCCTGTTCACAGAAGCAAGATGCGATGCAATTTGCAGTGGAATGTTATGCTCAGCCATAAAACCTGTCAATTGAATTTGTGTTGTCACTTGTTTTTCAGTAATGTTCAATGCATCACGTTAAGCTACTCTCTTTAGAATTTTGAGACGATCAAGAACCAACTCATCTGTAAATTTCAGGTGTTGCTTGCTAATGCTGTGATTTTTTACCACTCTTAACTTCTGCTTTAAATACTGAATTACAAAGTAAACAAGAAGCTTTTTGTGAATCTTTTCTAATTATCTGTAACCATTCCCAAAATTCTGATTTGTCTTTATATTCTGTTCTGTAATGTTGTGTTCGTTTTTTTGTGCACTAACAGTTTTTGAGTCCCTCTTTGATTTTTTTTACAAACGCCCAGTGAATCACACACTTCTTTTCCCTGTATCAGAGTCCTCCATTGTAAAGCATCAATGCAGGAAATAAAAGTGTAAAAGCAATTGAGTCGCCTAAAAGTGAAGGGAGGTAAGTGCCCTTATCCACATTTGTAGGAAATGAAGATTGAAGTTCAGCCCATGGCAGTTGTCAATGTTACATTCATTCGTGTTGCTGGCATAATATATTTTTTCGTCTACGTAGTGACAAGTTGCCAAAGAATGAAGTCTGTAATTCAAGCGAATTCTCCGTTTTAGTTCTTTCATGATAGGATGTTGCACTTCTCATATTCAGAAGGGCTGTTAGATAATAATCAGGGTGGTAAGTGCTGCTCTTTGCATTTTACTTTCCATAGGCATTCAACATTAATATATATATATATATATATATATATATATATATATATATATATATATATATATATATATATATAAAGAGAAACATATAGTAAAATTGTTTTTCATTAGATGTTCTACTTTTCAAACTCAGATGCTGTCTCCAAAACCACACTACCCTTCCCTGAGTGCATCTCCAAAATCACACATGGTTCTTTATTGCAGTTGTTGCCTTGTCGCAGCCATCGGAGCTGGTTGTTCTACTCATGAGGCAAGTTGACATGAAAAGGGTGGTAGATAAGTGGCATGAAACACATTAGAACTAGAAGATCCTTATACTTAACAATTGTGATCTTAGGCCGAACAGGGTTTTCTGGCAACTTGGATGATTGATCAACTTTCGTGTTTTTCCCAAAGATTTTGTTCTTAGATCTAGCTCATGAAAGTCCTGTTAACATGTTCACTGAAGTTCTGTAAACACTATGGTTGGTTTCCCTTTCTTGAATAGACAACTTGTTTCCAGTGTTTTGGAACATAAACTTCCCCCTGGTTGTGTTGCTTAGCCTTTTCAATAATGTCAAAGTCTTGATTGTATTCATTAAATGAGTTGCCACTGGTTAAATGCATGTGGTTAACAGTTTCAATCCTGGTAGTGTTAACGACCCACAGCCAAAACTTCACTATAAGATGACTTTTGTTCTGTTCCTCACAGTTGTCACTAAAGGCTTCAATGTGTTTCACATTTGGATGCAGGATTTGTATAAACTTCAGTAGGCAAGAAAGTATTTCTTGATAACCATGCGAGACCGTACTCTCGTCCCACATGTACATGTTAGCAGGTCCTTTGCCGAAATTGTGTACACAGAAGTTGTATGTCCAAAGTTACAGTGAATACTATACTTTGGCACACATCACTGCAGGTTTTGGTAGAGTTTCCTGATCAAATACAATAGAAACCACAAAAGTAGTCATTTTTAGCCTTTTAACGTGAATTCTTCTTTGCCTTCAGCGCTGCTTCGGGTCTTCGGAGGTGCAATTCTTTCTGTACTTTAACCTCTGCCAAAATGTTTGGGTTGCCATGTTCTATTTTGATTTGAAGCTGGTAACAATTTGCAAGTGCCTGTTTGAATTGTAGATTAAACTTCGTGTTAAAGATGTGTCGGTAATAAATTACATATACCATTTGATACGATTTCTCTTTGCAGAACTCTGTGTACTGTTAAAACATTTTTACTAAAATCTGACTGGAATCCAAATACTTTGTGTTTGAACTTTGTGTTTGAACTTTGTTTATCGTATGACTAGCGTAACATGAATGCATCGTGATGTGCTGTACTTTTTTCTTCGCAATCGAATTTCCTGGCTTCCTGTTAACTCTTAACCACAGTATCTAAGCTTTTGTTTGACATGTCATGTATTTTGTAAAGGAAATATTTACACACTCTACGTCCAGCAGGATGGAACTCTAAGCTGACATTCCTAGCATTGTTACCATCTAGATTCTTTCTAACTATGTCCGCCACAGTAACAGAACTGTAAAGGAATGATGTTTGGAGCTTATAGTTTCCTTATTTCCAGTAGTCCTCAAATATTTCGTTTCTCTTCTGCCCGATATTTTTTTTGGCAGTTGTATCTTTAGTTAACATTGTGACCAACTAGGTCTTTCATTTTCCATGCTGGATAAATTTTTCCTGCACGATCTGGATATTCTTTTCCTGCATTTCTTTTATGTTGAGCTTTTATTTTCTTCCACTCTTTAACTCGTTGTAACTTCTTCTTTGGAGGCCCCCACTTGAAAAATCCGATCTGTATAGTTTTCTGGAGTTTCATAATTCGTGGGGCTATATTTTGATGTTTACTGTCGACTGAAGTTATCATCAGCTGATTCTGAATAGTCATCAGGAGGTAGTATGTCTGATCTTCGTCAGAAATATCTGCAACAAGATTATTCATACCTTTGCTTTGTGCCCCTCTGGGCACGAACAGGTAGACTATAACCCTAACCAATGCTAAGCCTGACAAATGCGGGCTAATCCCAGAGTGGAGTTATACAATACCTACGCCCAAACGCATAACACAAAACTAAGACTAGCACATAGTAGACTCGGGGATGCGACACTACAGTAACTCTAAACAGGGTCAAATCAAATAGGGCGGTTTATTGAATCAGACATACTTTCAGTAGATAACAGTAGCAGAATACAAAATATCGCTTCAAAATACAAAATATGTTGCGGGTGCAACGGCCTTAACCAAAACGTCCTCAACCAAAACATCCTCCCAGACTAGGTAAATAATTTGAATTTAACTATCAAATATCCAGAGAAAAATATGCCTCGACTCCATTCCACTCTCCACATCGACGCCCGAACGGCGCATGAAGTTACAAAGATGGAAAAAAGCAGGAAAACTAATACAGCAAAACGGGAAAGTTTCAATTTTAATCCGAACAAGAAACGAAGTCGTGGTTCAATTAATCATATTACAAAAGTATAAACGCAAAATAGCACTTACCAAAACTTTCCGGCCGAGCGTAGAGGTAGAGAGTGGAGAGGCAGAACCTAACTGGTCGGGAGCAGAACGAAGAGTGATATCACAAGCGACGGCCGGAGGGCAGGTATCGGAAGAAGAGGTAGGTCGTCCGAAGGGAGGGGACGACGAAGACTGCCGAGGAGGACCGAAGATGTACGAGGCGGCGAGGCGTGCGCGCGCTACAGTTCAAAAGTGCTATGTCGGTAAACACATAGTCCAGTCTTCTTAATCAACACGGGGGTACGGTGATTAGTGCATAGATAGTTCAGGGGGCACATACGTAGGCAGTAGGTTCCTATGTATGTCCTCTTCAGACGGGAAGTGCTATCGTAGCACACCTTTAAACTGGAAAATACCAGTTGCATTACGTTTATTACTGAAAACAAAAATTGAAGGCTAAATGAGAGGAAAATAAGAACGATGCATGCTTTTTGAGAAGTATACAGTTTGTAAATGGTTAATTTAGTATAATAAATTATACCTGAAAACACTCGTTTCAGCCATATTGATGATGATGATGAAAATGACAACTTGAAACTAGTCTTAAATAATGCTACTCATAAACACACTGCAATGCCAGATTTTTCAATCACTACGAAAATTAAGCGATATATTTTTTAAATGTCGGCTCTTTTATGGCTAACAGTATTATAAGAAAGAGAAGGGGATTTGTGTGGTTTAAAATTAATTACTGTTTTAGACGGGGGGGGGGGGGGGTGTGGATCCAGCTTGAGGAGTCAATCCCGATAGAGTATGATCCCATTTACATGCAAAAAGTCATTTTATATTTTGATCCACTGGCTGGAAATGTTTAAATAGGAAGTACTTCCCATTGCAACAGGTATGCAATAATGACAAAAATAATTTATATAAACTGAAAACCAAGATCTTCTGTCTACGCATGTATAAAGAAACAATGGCCGGCTTAAAAACATTAAGTTCACAAAAAAATACAAGATAGTAACGAATATCTGAATGTAGTACTGAAATACTCTGCAGGAGTGCCCACATTTTGCTTTCAATCCCAAATCAATCCGAGATGTGTTTGTACTGTACTTAACAAATCCTTAATCACAGTCAATATACCTAACTTCACAGGATCGATTTTAATGATCAAAAGCTGGATCAATTCTGTTTACATGACACTTTTCAATCCCAAAATCAGATTCAAGCTGGTCCAATCCGCTGTGTAAACCTTGCTACATGTCGGCGGCAACAACTGCTCGGCCCACATTGTGGCGACAAATACTACTCTTCAGCCCTCCTGGACCGTCATGTAGTTGAGTTTGGAGAAGATACAGTGGTATCCTGACCCACTGCAATCACTCCAATGTTCATCTGCATCACTGTAGCTTATCGTGAATATTTACACTGTTCCAGGAGTTGACACAGAGGTATTCCGACCATAAAATTAATTTGCATCGCCGGAAAAATGTAGTTTTATTTAACTTTACATTGCACTGAATTAGGCATTTCCATTCATTACTGGGACCTGGTTCATTGAAATAAAAAAATCGGTATAAAAATGCAGCACAAGTCCACGAAGATAGACAAAGAAGAAAAGATGTTGCACCTTACAGCCTATTCATGTGGGTGGAAAAATTTGCCTGGAGAATCCAGATGGTTGTCCGAAAACAAATTAATAAAGAAATAAGACCACAGTGCTGCCCATACACTCTAACTTTACTACTCGTATACTATTTCATAACAGATTGGGGCCGCAGCCCTTTGAAGCGACCACACTCACATCTTGAATATTAATGTAAAGCTACATTATATATATATATATATATATATATATATATAAAAGAAACTTAGGCCGACCGCCTAACACACTACTACTTTCTTCGGTGTCTGGATACTTTGTGCAAATGGCGGAGGCAAAACTCTCTAGAAGAGGTCACACACGCTATCCCAGGCCGCACACCAATTGGCGGCCTGACGTCATGTGACCACAATACCACCAACCCCCCTAGAGTAATGAACAAACAACCGCGTAAAAATGGTAACATGGAAAATAATCAGAAAAAAAAATGCTACAAAGCTACTGTTACCCCCACCCAAGGTCAACTAGCCATAACATTATTGATTATACCCCAACCGAATTCTATATTATTACATCTCGCGACTGCGTTTCCATACCTTCCCCTTCCGAAACCAAGTTCACTAAAAAGGAAATTATTAGTTAAAACGTTACCAAATAATAAATTAGAATATCAGTTTATGAATACCTTACATGAAACAAAATTCAAAACATAACATAAACCTGCAATGCTACATTACCTCCCCACCACATGTACTTGGGAAAAACCCCAAGATTGTTTCCAAGTAGTTCCTATAAACGCATGACACTGGCCAAAAACATTAAACAATATATAAAACACAATGCAGTATTCCTAATTTGTCCCTCTGGCTAGCACATAAAGATATAAAAATAGATTTTTTAATCAAAGTTCCAATAAGTATATCATCATCTTAATACAAAATTATGTTGCCATTCAACTGTCCATATTTTTTCTCACCTGATATTTTAATTTTGAAAATGTAACTACACCATAATTCAATTATGGCAGACTGCTGTCTGAACACTCAAATTTTAAAACATATATTATTCAAAGAAATTAAATGGTGTTACTGTAAACCACACAATTCTTTAAAAACTATTAACATTATTTATATTAACATTAAATACACTGAATTAACGGTATAAGTGTTGCTAACATAATACACTTCATTAAATGGCACCAATAGAGACCTCATGAACCTCATCGACACACACTATGAATATCATTGAACAGCATTAATGTAAACATGTAATGGTACTAGAACACTAAAAACATCTCAAATAAATATCATTTTACCACCATATTGGCATGAACTACGTAATCATGTATCTCATTTTAATTTAAATAGTTTTTAATCGTAGGGATTTCACATCTTTCATCCCAGGTGCTTCTCTGTTTATGTCGTCTGAGTAATATAAATCCATGACTGTTTTGCTAGTTCTGTCAGATACTGTCTTTTGCCCTACAATATATATATATTTTTTTTTATTTCAGTAGTGTTGTGCACAATCTACTTCTGCTTTGTTGTGTGTGCTGCCAGGAAGCGATTTTTTCACTTTATGAACTGCTCTTCTAAAGGATTGTCTGCGTTTGTATGTTCCAATATCTGCTGCTGGCATTGTGTCGATTTTTTTACTACAGCATTTTCACTGTATTTCTCTGTCGCACAATCTTTTATGTTGTAGTTTACGTTTGTTCTGAAGCAGATCTTGTCTCTGTTCTCCCCTTCTTATATCCATCTCTCGTTTCTTCTTCAAATGTTCTGCTCTTTTATAAGGGTTATATTTCAGTTTCTATCTCAATTTACCATACACTCTTGTGAAGTGGACATTGTCACAGCTGCAAAGAAAGCAAAAGACAATCGCACAAAACTAATTAATTATGTGGTTAACCTTTGAAAAGAACAGCTAACAATGTTCTGCAAAAATGTAGGGATGGAAGTTATATTTTCCTATGCATATACCATCTTACAAAGAATGAAAAATGTTATGTGATTTTTTTAAAATCATAACTTTCGTTATTGTGCATTGCTAGAAGGTTTTGGTTTTGTTTACATTAAAAATAACTAAATCCTGGAGCTTAAAGCTAAATTGATCCTGGAGACACTTTATTACACCATAAACGTTCCGAACCACAGTATGAAACATATAAGCATTATTTTAAATTGGCTACAAACTATTACTATTAGGTCTAAAAATGTGTCTTCCATATTTATAATTAGAGTATTTTTAGCAATGACAAACCATAGGATGCAGGTAGTTTGAAATATGTCATTACATAAGCTATACAGGTAAAATTATAGTCATGCTGCTAACTTTGTCACACCTGTGAAAAAAAAAACAACATAATGCACCCGTGAAATTTGTCATTGATTAAACATAATTTTACCATGGGAACAATTTTATTTGATGATAAATATACTTGACTTTATTGTCCCATGACAATGTTTGCCAACCATAACATATTTCTCCAATACCAATACTTCGTCTTTTTGTGTCTTAAACGGATTTCACTTCTTTCATCTCAGGTGCTTGTCTGCATATGTCATAGGAGTAGTCAAAATCTGTGACGGTTTTGTTAGTTCTGTTAGATATTGTAATGTTGTACTTGCCAAACTGTATGTGTAGGCTGTTTTCTTTTCCTAAATGTAGCTTGAATGAAACAGACTAGAAGAAATGTGTGTAAATCAACATTAATTACAAAAACATTACTACAAACTTTTAATCTGTAACTGAACAAGCATTCACTAAGCTACAACATTTCAAAATTATTAAAAATATGTTCATTTGATTAAGTTATTGAGTTCAGACATTTAATATGTAGACATTTTGGTATAGGTATCAAAATAAGAACTTTTTGAAAATCACTTCAATGTTCCATTTTGTTTGGAATATTCCTGTTGCTTTGTTTGGCAAACTAAGATATTCCTGTCTACATCTTCAAGGAATTATGTTTTTTTTTTGCATAGTTCTGCTAAGTCTGTACTTTTCAGATGATACTGATAGTATATAATGGTACAATGTACTGGTTTACTATCCTTTTCCTTCCTCTGCTTTGTACTTGACTCAAAAACACACAATATGCATCGCTCCGAGGTGCCATTGAATATGTTATGATCATAACATAATCAATATTGTTGAAACTTGCTCTCCTGATTTCCTTGAAGCGTAACTTGAACCCATCTTCACATGATGTTCTTGTTTTGGAAAAGTTCATTCCATTATACTTTCCAATCCCATAATGTCTTTGCAACTTTTCACTTCGACATGGTAAGGGTTTGGCTGTACTCTAGAATTTTCTATCCATGTGGCCCACTTGTTTTTCTTTCACAAATCTTCCAATGGTGACACAGAAAAAATGTAGGGAAGAAATTATTTCCTAATTTGGTCCAAGCAAGTAAGCTTTTTCTAGCCGATGTGTGTTGGGGGAGTGAAATTGCTTTATGATTTAACACACCCAGGGCGTGGAACTGCCCTTGCATCCCGACCCCATTCATTCACCATCAAGGGAAAAGGCATGTTATTTGGGAACTGTGCCATTTCCCCTTCTGCTGACTCCTTTGCTTAGGTTACATTATAACCATGTGGGACAGTATAAATTCCATCCTCCAATACTGCCGCTAGTGATCAATTCATGTGAAAGCCTGCTTATTGGTGAATTGTGTATGTATGTCGTAATGATAAGACCTTATACTATTTATGTTTACTCTGAGTCTAGTAGTTTTTCAATACATTTTTATAATCTTCGAATTTCATTACATTTTTACTACACATTTTTGAATTACTTTGGCTCGTTTCACGACCTTGCCAGAGCACATGTACGGGTATAACTTCGCCCTCAGCCCAACAAACTCTACCATATCATCCCCACCACACTCATCCTTAAAATTACCAATCACCTTTTTGTTAACAGCTGAATAGCAAGGATGAGAGGGTCGGTGGCCGCTGTTGTTGAGTTCGGCCATGAATGCTGGGTCTGAGGCAAGATCTCTGTAGAAATCCTCGGTCTTGATGTGGTGCACAAAGGAATCCATGTCCAGGTAGGCAACTCTAGCTTACTGCTGTACCTACTTTTCATGACGACATAATGAAACTGTACATTAACGTCTTGGACAGGTCAAGTTTTGAAAATCCTGCGTAGTATTTTCATGCTCCAATTTTACTAGAGACAATGTTTCAACATATACTGTTCTACATTTAAATGAAGGCTTAGCAATTTGTTTCTTGGCTCGTTTCTCAACACAATCAAGTTCCATATGCTGTCGTTTTCTTTTGTTCTCAAGTATCTTTCTATATGATGCATTATTTATCAGTTTGTAGAAGTCCTTCTTGGACTCGTTAGCAGCTGCCTTTTGTTTTTCCGTGTTAAATTCAATATATGTTTTCAACCATAACCTTTGTTTAAACTGTAGTACTCGATGAATTTTCTGTATTCTCAACCTATGACTTATTGCTTGCTTGTAGTTGATGTGTTTGATGTCATTTTTCTTGTTTTCCGGTGTTGTCATTAGCTTGCTTGGCCCAGGGGGGGGGGACACTCATTCACTGGCAGGAATTGTAGGTCCTTGTGGTCCTTGCAGACTTCTTCTGGGTACTCTAGATCCACCTCCACTATGTAACAATGTCGACATCATCAGGCACCGACGTTACATCCAGATTGGTGCCTACCGATTTGAGTCTGGAGTATGGTAGGGGCAAAGAAATTGCCCAAACATATAAATTGTTGGCATCTACATATTGGATGTAGGCCAGTAACTTGCTGGCAGTGTAAGTTTTAAGCACACTATGTTGTTGGCAACACAGTGCCTCTTGACACACTGAGTTACCTCTCCCTGGATACCAGCCTCGATAAATAAATGAATATCATAGTCAGTGATAAGTTACAACTCAAATTCTGTCTTTTTGAGTATAGTAGCATCAAAAGAGAATCCAGGGGCACCCACGTATCGCACACAGTCTAAGGTCATATGTTTTCAAACACAGCCCCCGGAAAATTTTGAAGATGTCGCACAGAATCAGCACATCGGTCTTCAAATACACATCGCTGTATTCTCCAAGGGTAGAGCAGCCAAATTTTTCCTAACCTTCTGTGCATTCTGATAGTCGCAGAGAGTGAGGTGCTTTTGGTGAATCGGTTGTGAAAAGCTTCCATCGGTGATAGTTGTGGATCCTTAAGTTTCCCCCACGTATCATCATAATCGTAGGGAAATGCACCTTTCTTCGTCACCAACTCGAGCTCGTCGGGATGGAATAATTAAGCCGTCTCCTTGAATTCAGTTGCTGGTATATTAAGCAGAAGTGTTGCTTGACTGGCAGACAAGAATCTAAAGCTATCAATAAACTGCACTTTGAAATGAAATTGTCGTCCAAACTTTTGATAAATGTAATTAGCTTCTCTTCTGTGTGCGGGGTTATGAATATCTCTTGTGTGTCGTAGCCCAGCTGCTTGACTTTAAAATTTTGTCGTATGTCAGGTTATGGAATAATACTGGCTGTCTCTTGGGTCGGTGACGAAGCTTGTTGCAGGCAGGTCCAATATAGTTGCCGCGTTGTGGTAAGGTGGTCCTGGTCGTGTACTTTGCGATTCTTCTATGTGAAGAGACCATTGCAGTGGGCAGCATGTGGTGGATACAGCAAAGGCAGCCTTCTCATCGTTTGTCAGCTGTCTCATTGGTTCGGGCTTGATGTAGATGTCTTTCACCAGGTTTCCAATTCGAACAATTTCTTCCATAAATTTTTTATCTTCATTTTCTCGATAAATTATAGGTTCTCTGCCCAGGCTTGTCGTCTTGGAGGTTGGTACTGAATCATCATCAGTCTTGATGTATATTCCATAACTATATGGCACATGTTTTTTGTACTTGTAAGTGTATGATGATGTAGGGTTTGGTTGGCATGTCGACACAAGTAGGAGCATAGCCTCAAAGTCGGTATAGACAACTCTAGGTACCTTGTCTGCAATGTGATAATTTGAAAACTTAAACACAAGTGGCCGGCTGTGTTTCTGTGACTACTGTATCTCTACACAGACAGTAGTATGTTCATTGCAGTACGTTTTGTGCTCGGCCAACGCCTGCCTACCTGTTAGTCCCATCACCCGTGGAATGTGGTAGACTTAAGACATCTCTTGCATGTGTACACTTTCTCATTGTGAGCTGTCAATTGTGGGCTAACGAGGTGGCTGAAATTATTAATGTAGCAGTAGTGTGAGTTCTTGTCTGCTTATATTATTAGTAGTAGATCAAAGTACTAGATTTTCTCTTCTTTTTTCAACTTGAGTATGTACTATCTTATTGCTTACTTCAGGATTGTTTCTTTCAAATGTACCAATTTTGCTAAGATGTGTGGGAAACTCTAGTCCATTAAAATTAAATTTACTCTCCTCGGGCTTGCCATACAAATACTCTAGAAATATATCAAATTTTATAACACCTTGTGCTTAGATTTTCTGCTTTAGTTGAATGATTACACTTTGCTTTATTTCTGCCAAGTAGCTTCTGATGTCGGCCGCTTCACTTGACATATTTTTTGCGACTTAGGTCTTCAATGTGTCCCTGAAGGCGGATTCGGCTTTTAAAGACCCTAACTCGTTGGCTTCACCAGCTCCGACGACTAACCTCCTGCGTGAGCTTCCCTCTACAGCAATAAGACGAGCTGGGAGTAATCTTGAATGTACAGCAGAAACACGTCTCTTTGCTGGGGGCGGGCGGGGCCAGTACACTTCTTTGCATGTTTTGACAGTGAATCGGCTCTCGTGAATTGACGATCAACTACGTTGTAAATACAACTTATTTCACGATATTTCGTTTGAATGGCGACAAGCCCTACATAGCATGAAAAACATCACCCTAACCTTAACTTCCATCAACAACATTGTAAATACAATTTATGATCTCACGACATTTTGTTTGAATACATAGAAGTCCTACATAGCATGGAAAAATTACATTTACTCTCACTCTAATATAACATTAGACCAACTACTCGTGTAATATGACTGTCGAGGCCATTCCGAGTATTTTGAATACTCGCAAACCATACCTATATAAAAATAATTTTTACACCTCATCACCCAAGCCAATTAGCAACTAGTAATACTAGCCAAAAACAACAGAAGAAGAAAGCGACTGGCGCTGATTAAAGCCAGGCGTAGGACATCTCACTGTGAATGAAGCCCAACGGAATGTGCAAAGACAGTTCAATGTTGGGGAATCGAGGAGGTAACGTGTCACTCATCAGATAAAATTAAAATATGTGTATCACAGGTTTAATAAAATGTAAGTTGTCTGTAGCCCAGCATAGGACTTGAAGTTGTGAAGAAAAAAATTCCGAGATGTAATAACTTAGAAGCAAGCTATGCTATAAACATCACGGGACTGATTTATTAAGCAGTGAAAAAATTGTGGTGGAACAGCTAACAAGCGTAAAAAAAAGCCCTGGTAAAAATACATATAATTATTGACCCTGTACGTTTCACCACAGCATTTACAAATTTATACTCTGTTCTGTTGAAATACCAAAAACATTTTTTCATATTTGAATGTTAATGAAAATGTTTTATTAAATAATCAATTATTAATTTACACATTTGAAAACAGAAAATGCACCTCAACCGTGACACTTGTACTAATAAATCAGAAAGCTATGGTTTATAGACCTTTTGCACATTATTCCAGTGTAAGTACATGCATTAAAACATTGTAAATTCACTTAAACAAACAATAGTGTTTAACTTGGTTAAGGTCACACTCAGTATAAATATATGTGAATATGCGTGTGTGCGTGTGCGTGTCTGGAGAGGAAGCACGTAGCGCTGCCTCAAAATTTATCCATGCAGCTCGCAGCCTGGCAAGTACACACCAGGTCTGCAGTACACATTGCCAGCCTACTGTGTTAACAATGTGTGGATGAATAAAAAAAATTATTATGTGTTAACTTTTTCATGCTACACAAAAAGTTTGATGTAAAATTAATGTTTTAATTATAATACAAAGCAGTGTGGTAGGAGGTACGCTCTTTAAGACATAGGTAGTATGACGTGTGCGACGAGTCTCATAGAGATTCTCACTTCTATTAGACTCTGCTATGTGACACTGATACCAAGTATGTTGTTAATCTTTGTGGTAACTTTTCTCATTACACATTTTTATTAATTTTAATTTTAATAAACCATCAGTAAATGATCATCAAATATCATCAAACGTGATTTGTCAGCACGATATTCATGCATTGTTCTTATTCAGTGCCAGTTCATGTGTTTCGTGTGTGTAATTCATTTCCTAATTGATTGTTATATTTGACTCATTATTTGGTTTTTACTGTTGTATTTATTTTTCTCATTATTAAGTTTTGCTGTTTTATTTATTTATAATCGATAAGATATTAGTATTATATCCCAATCCTGATTATTAAAGAGTCTGTTCGTATGTACTTACAGCTAAGAATAAAAATGTTAAAAAATGTTCAAGGTTAAAAAAGTAGTGTAGGTTTATATTATACACACACATATGTGTACACACATATGTGTACACACATATGTACACACATATGTGTACACACATATGTACACACATATGTGTACACACATATGTACACACATATGTGTACACACATATGTACACACATATGTGTACACACATATGTACACACATATGTACACACACTTAAGGTCGTACCTAGAAATGTTATTGATCAAATAGTCTTCTGTAAATATTACAAAATCGAAGTTATCAATTAATAAGAATACATTTGTTCATCAGAAATATATGAAGGGAGGTGTGTGTAGAATTCAAAAATGATGCGTGGTACCAATTAAAAGGAAAAAAAAAAGTTATAGATACCAGATAATGCAAATCATGTGACAAATAAAATATCTTTTACGTGTACCTGCTTCCTTCTTCAAGGAATAAAGTAAATGTAAACAGAAACGAGATACGAAACAACATTGTCAGTTATATACTCACAATTTTGCGTGCATCGAAGACGATAACGATTAAATAATGTCTCACATACACACGAAATTCAAATATACTAATTTATTTCATTTAGCATCTAAACAAATATATACACACACATAAACAGGTCAACTCATTCTCGCAGCTGAATAATCTTGTTTCGAAGCTGCCAAACATCACCCTTCAGGTTACGGACTTCTTGCAGAAGATTAGCGAAGTCCCTGTCCTGCGGCCTACGGGACGTGTGGTATGCTGCTGCCGCCTCTTCTTGATGGAGACGCACCTCCCCGAGTATATCTCGTGGGGTCACCTCTTCATTCTCTTCAGCAGCCACCTCGTCCATGTCCCCGATCTGATGGATGGAATATGTCGGTGATGACCGTAGTGTATATAACTCACTCCACAGAACCGGAGTGAGCACCTGTACACTGACGTTGACATCCTCCAGAGTTGGCGTGATGTTTGGTCCATCAAGCGACGGGGCTGGGGAAGAGGCTGAAGATGACAAAATGATGACATCCTCTGAAGTCGTAGACGGATCCCTCTGATGTTGCGGTAGTGGGATACGCTGCAGGCCTGCCGGTACAAGCGATGGAACGGGTGGTATGTTCCCGCTTGACGGGATGTACCTCCATGGTACTCGTCTCAGTGGAGACCTGTTACGATTTTCGCCATTAGCAGGATTATTTGCGTCCCCCCAAAACTCTTCAAACCATTACTGCTCGTCCAACTTCAGCATTGCTGCACAAACTTTGTCACTCGTTGACATTATCTTTACTAAAGTGTTAGAGACTAATAGAGCTAACTCTCTACAGTCTGTATTTATGACAAGCCCACTCCCCCCTCCATTATTCTTCACCCCCTGTCTCAGGATCAACCTTAGACATCGTCGTGTAGCCAAAGTGTCGTATTTAACAATCAGTAACTTTCACGGCAGCATGAAATTTCACTGTGGTTGCATGAAGTTGTGCATTTAGACTTCATCCCACACTAGACCGGACTCACAGAACCGCCACCTTCCAATTTCTGCTATGTTAGCACACTGTGTTGGTTTTCGATCTGCGGTTCTTGTTCAGCCTGAGAGCGATGAGGTTACATGATACCACAGGCAGGAATCAGAGTAACTAAGATCGCAACTGACTGTGCATTTCGCAGAGGTTTCACATTCAATGGCTTGTTCAGCATGAGGGCGATGAGGTTACATGCTACCACAGGCAGGAATAAGAGTAACTAAGATCGCAACTGACAGTGCATTTCACAAAGGTTTCACATTCAGTGAATATGAGTACTGCAGTTACAAACGTCTGCACTACCAGACAAATACAAGAACACACACACATTTTATTAATTGAAAAATATACAACACACACAGTAATTATTTACAAAATTTTAAGCTAAGTGTACAATTATTCAAGTGAGCTCGTTTGAGTGTGTGGCATTGGTTCATACATTTTGCAACTACCATGTTTAACATAAATTTCTGTTTTTTCTTGACTTCAATTTTGTAATGATAATGTGGTCACTTTGACCTGATGATCTGTGTGCTGGGTTTTCTATTGAGATTTTACTGTTTTTGTCTTTTGTGTGCGAACGTGTTAAATGTAACTTAGGTTACGAGAACAATATCTACAAGCAGTGACAGGGCTGTGTAGGATACTATGTGACCGTGATGATAAAATACTACCATCTGGCTACATGACTATGTTATGTATAGGCTAGTACACACTGTTTGAATACTTCTACCATAAAGTAAGCGCGATTAGCATTTACTCTCAGAGCCAAGCCGATACGAATTATAAGCATCTAATAAAAATAATCTCCATGCGAACATCAATAATATTTTATCTCAATTGATCGTTCGTTCTATCCTCGAAAAAAAAAAAAACAGCAGTGTCATATCATTTAAATTTTCCGTAAGTCTTAGTGAAGGAGATAAATCTCCGAATGTATCTGTGAATAATAAAATAACAATACATGTGAATAAAAAATTACTGATCGAATTTTTGAATGTTTTTGGTAGAACTATAATATTTGTTTCTACGCGGACTAATGTGATTATTTTATTCATTGTTAGGTTATGTGTCCGACTATGATAAGTGTGTGTAGGGTATGAAGGAGGGGGTATTTATAGTTGCCAGTTCGCAGCGATATGACGAATATCAGTACACGTACTTCTTAGTGAATATTATGTTAAATTATTAATTTTTTTGATATTATATTATTTTACTTTTACAGTCGCTTAAAAATATTTTATGAATTGCATTTTAACAATGTCTTGAAGATAATCGCGATTTTTTTTATTTCTATCGATACAAATTCGTACGAATATTTGTAATTTGTACTTATATTAGTAATATTACATACCTTTTAATCACTATCGCTGCTGCTGACCAAATGTGATATTCCTTCCATAGGAGTAGCATCAGCCTGAACAGAAGAATGGGGTTGAGGTGATGGAGATGATTGCGATGAAGTGGATGAGGCTAAATTTATCAAAAATCTTTCCTCGTCATCTTGAAGTTCGTCGGCCCTCCACAACTGTTTTTCAATATTTTTCACTTTATTTACGTAATGCTTCCAGTTTTCTATAGATATGTGGTCATAACCGCGTGTTATTAACGACTCCATGTCATGTGCCTTGAATGTTGTGTTATGAAGTCTTATATATGATTTGAGTTGCGCCCATACAATTTCAATGGGATTAATCTCGCAATGATATGGAGGCAAACGAAGTACAATACGACCTACACTACTGGCTAATTCCTCAAGTTTGTATTTTTTATACTTATGCCTTTCACGCCCTACAATGTGTAACAATTCCCGTTTAATCATACTGACATCGTAGGGAATGCCTTTCTTCGTAAGCCACTGTCTTATGTCCCCTACACGCCAACTTTGTACGGGAATCGGTTCACACAACCTGCTGTGGTAAGACGCATTATCTAAAACAATTACGGCTCCCTCTGGAGTGTTTGGCAACAGCTGTTCGGAAAACCACTTTTCATACCCATCTCCAGTCATTTCATCGTGAGCGTCAGCAGTGTTTTTTTTACATATGAAAGTAAGGCCAGCGTTTTGAACAAAACCGTTCTCATTACCTGCATGCACTAATGCAAAACGCGTGCCGCGTCCTGTAGGTGGTTTAAGGCCTGAACTTAGGCCTTCAATAGCCGCTTGTCGAGCACTTTTCACTGTTGTGTCTTTCCATTCCTTCCCTACACTGATACCCACATTTACCCATGACTCATCTGTAAAGATTATTGGTTTTCCTAAATCCCTAAACTTTACTTCTCTTAAGTATGTATGCCGCCACCGAAGTAGGTCATCTCGTTCTATAAATGCTGCCTTGTTTCCTCGTCTTAAGTACTCGAAACCAATGTGTAAAAACCTATGGAGGGTGGAACGAGAGAAATCAGGCAAGGTTTCGTCACTATTAACTTTTGTTAAAATTACATTTAAAGTGGGAGGAATGTTTGCGAACAGAAAAGTATGAACGATGCGCCTCAACCCACTCTGTACGATACCGTCTTATGTTTGTTTACGAGAATTTTTTTGCCCGCCTTTTCTTTTCGGTTTAACTTTTGCAGGCGTTGTTAACGTATCATGTTGCTGATGTTCTTTTCTAAGTGCGTAAATGGTTCGTTCGGAACAGCCGGTTGCTTTGGAACCTTCCTTAACTGCGTGACTTACGTTATTGGTACGTAAGAAATACTCAAATATGTTTAACACAAATTTTCGCTCCCTCCCTGGTAGCCTACCTATATTGCTTCTTTTAGGTGTTGCGTCTTCCATAACTTACGTAAGAAACACATGAATAGTTAATACATAAATATAAAAATTATTACAAAATTTTAGTCGCGAAATCAGTCGTGTAACACAACACAGCGCGCGGTCACGAGTCACGGTTCAAACTGAAGCCCTGCTGGACTGGTGAAACATGTGAACAAAGAAACAGCTGTCTATGAGAGTCTGTATCTGTTGTGAGCCCCCTTTCCTGAACCTCGCGTCAGCAAAGATAAAGAGGCGTATTTTCTCTTGAGGCCACACTTTTGAACTCTACGATTTCGTGAGTTGTAAAAGTCCGCTTCTCTGATAAGCCACGTGTTCCATAGCCATAAACAAGAGAACGGCAAAAGCTGTTGCGGTGGCACTATTTTTAAAAACTGTCTGAGTTCATATTGAACAAGTTTCTCGCTTATGTCCCCCATCTAACTTCAGTAATAAAAAAGTTTCTCACTGACCAACTTTTTAATGTTTCGGTCTGTTTGAAAACGCACACGAAGTTAGAAAAAAATTTGTGTATGCTAAGTAAAGAAACATTTTAGTGTTTTGTTTTCTCCGTTGGCGTTCTGACACATGAAGTAATTGTTCATAAAAATTTTAATTCGATTCTTCAATTAATGTGTACGTTATAATGTGATATATTAAAAGATGCATGAAAACTGTTTAGAGTTCAAAATTATTGTTTTTTAATTTTTTCGACATCTTAAAATAATCTAAATAATGAAATAAGTAGATCATCCGATGCGCGTTTCGGTGCTGCACAGAATGAAATATCTTTAAAATTAAAGTTGCAACATGAAAATGGTAGGATATTTGGCAACAGTGGGCGCGTAAACAAGGACA
>PNEQ01078480.1:0-13955 GCA_003012365.1 Medauroidea extradentata | reverse complement strand
AGGAGGGGAAAGGAGGGGAGGAGGCACGAAGGCGGCCGACCACGGCCGAGCGTAACCGAAGCACATTCTTGACGTCGGGAACGGAGAGGGGGGGGGGAAACGTCTCGAGTTCATTAGGACAACACACGGCGGCTCACAGATTCAAATTCACCAATCTTCTGAGAGAAGGCAGAGTCAATGTTTATGCATTCACAGCTTGGTATGTATGAGGACTGGGCGGAAAGGCCAGTACAAGTGAACTTGGTTTACATTCATGAGTTAAAAATGATCTTGTCGTAAATTAGGATGTACCATTCCTATGTCGACTTTTTTTTCTTCCAGCTTTTCCAACAGCTCACTTTATGGTAGGTCCTGTAGTGTTGCAAGACAAGGGGTTTTATATTATTCAGTGAATAAATGTCTTATGTGATCGTAATTTTCTAATGTGTTTAAATTGGAAGATTATTTTCAGTGGTCTCGGTTTCGGAAAGGGAAAGTAGAGACACAGTCATTTTTCATGAATGTTCTAGTTAGGGTGTAATGTTTATAGTTATGGCCGAGTGGCCTTGGTAGGAGGTTATAGCTTTGTTTTCTTTTGTGTTCTAGTTTTTTCCGCGGGAGTTTTGACGCTGTTTGTTTATTTAATTCGTAGTTGATAATTGTGCCCTAGAGGGCTCTAGAGCATGGAACGAATGACGAAGGTAACGCCACTGAGAACCAGCCAATGAGAGCACAGCGTGTGGCGCCCCTTCGTCCTTCGTTCTGGGATGTTTGCCTCCGCCATGTTGAAGAATAAGTCGTGACGCGATCCAGAGCGGACGTGCGCGGGGCTGCGGCTCAAGAAAACTTGATGAAGTAAAAGTTAGGGAGTAAAAACTTAACATGCACGGGTAGCACCGCGGTTTTTTTTCTTTAACCTTCTTTTGGACAACCTTTAAATCTACCAAATTTGTTTTCCGCCCGTGCATGTAGGCCGCTAGGTGCAGGGAGCCAGGATGGCTACTCGTTCTTCTTCGCAGCGTGTGTATTCACCATGTGCAAATTTCTTGCCTAATTTAAACGCCTGATATAGAGATGCTGTGTTTCTGCTTATAACTTTCTGTGAATTGGATCTACCGTGTCAAGACTGGGATAATGTATTTCGTGCCGATGTAAACAGTAATATAATAAACCATAAATAGTGGAAAATAGTAAAGTATATTATTTCGGGACGAACCTTTTCTTTAAAATTCTGACGGTGACTGTGGAAATTCAAAATTTGGTCTACAGTATGACATAACCTACAAAATTATTACTAATAAATTCTGGAGTACGTGACCACCAATCAAGAGACATGTTCCAGCATATAACCTTGCCTGTTTTGGCTGGGTTATCCCCGAGCTAGTACACTGGCCTAGGAGGACTGGTGTGCGAGTGGAGCTCAGGTACTTATACAAGAGCGAAACGCCACAATTGGCTGCCCAAGTGGGGCGAGCAGCTGGTTCCCAGGTATCAACTTGACGCGGACGACGTGAGAGGGTGCCGAGGACGAGGCAGTCTGCTGGCCTATGGAAGAACCAATGACCCGGGTAAGAGGAACATGACAACGAGGGAGCAACATGGTGTGAACAGCAAGTTAAACAAAGTATCTTATTAAGAACAGTGTTACAGTTATTAAAAATGCAAGGGCCATGTAGGAAAACATTTTTAGTGTGGCGAGAAATGTTTATGAGATTGTGTTTGTAAGCATTGTTGTTCGGTGTAATGTTAGAATATAGCATTGTCAGTATGTCAGACGAAGAACAAGAACTTAGGGGTTTTCCCAAAGATAATGCAGATAATTCAAAATTAGAATCAATGATGAGGGCTATCCTAGCAGAGGTGGAAAAAATAACAAATTCGCAAAGGAGTATCAAAGCAGAAGTAAATGAACAGAGTAAAGAATTTGATAGGTTGCATACAGAATTTAAACAACAATTAGCTGAAGTCAAGGGTAGTATCCGATCAGGTGTAAATGTGTTGAAGGACGTGAAAAATCAAGTGAATGAAAAATTAGAGGAAATTACAAGAGATGGAATAAACAGGGTAAATGATGGAACAAAGGGGGTAAAAAACCAAACAAATAGTGATAGCATGTGTCAAAAACCAGATAACAGAGTAGTAAACACTATTGAGGATGTAAAAAATTCAGGTAAAAACATGACTTCATCAAGGAGAAGAATTCACCGAAGGAGACCTACATGCAGGAATTATGTAAGCAAGGGAGAGAAAAAAATGATACAGGTGTTGGAGTGTTTGTGTAATGAGAATGTTGTCTGTAACTATGATTTATGGAATTAGGGGGGGGGGGTCAGAAATGTACTGAGGTACAGATGGGGGAAAAGGTAACCAGAAAAGTGAAAAAAAAAGTCTTGTCTCGTGACCCAGGCAAGAGTATATTTATAAGGGAAACTGTGCAAGAAGGGAAATGGGACCAAGGGTCATGTAAGGAAAAGGAAAATGTAGAAAGAGGAACTAAAAGTTTGGCTGAGTTGATCAGAAAGGTACTAAGGTTAGGGAAGGTGTGCAGGAAGAGGTGGAAAGTGAGTAGTGCTAAGAAGGTGGTTAGGGTTGTGCCGAAGGGTTACAAATACAGGAAGAAATTGTTGATACGTATTTGATTCTGTAATCAAAGGGCATAAGAAAATGCAAGCCTAGGAGGCTGCATTATAGCAGGACAGTAATGTGCACATTAAGATAAAGTAAATTTTAAGATTTATTGTTTTCATAGACTGAGTATCATATGTTCAGGGGAACATATTTATTTGAAAAAATTAGTTTTTTCTATTCGGTGCAACAGATGATAATTGGTAATGAAAATGTCAACTGTATAAAAGTAAGGAATACTACTGTGTATTGTTGGTTATAACAAATTTATTGTATGTTAAAATTTTTTTTTTAAGAATTGGCCAGGGCCAGACAAATTTTGATACAAGTTAATCTGACACTTGTATAACTGAATGGTTTTATGATAAATTGATGGTAGTGAATTTATTGTGTTTGTTGAAGTTTTCATTGTATTTTATTAATGTTTCAAGGTCAAAGCTAATTGTGACTGGCTGTGGGAATTGTTAGTGCACACATGCCGCAATTGCGTGATATTTGTGCTGCCTTTCATGATACATTTTGTCTTCTTCACAACACTTACACATGGCAATTGTAATATTTCAAGTAATTTTTCTTTCTTAATTTTATTGATGTTCTGATAAGTTTGTTGTGCTAATACCATTGTTTACACTCATGGATGATGGTTGCCAGGCAGGACCACACCTGAGTATTCTTATTTTCTTACATTTAAGGACATGAATACTCTTTGAGCACTGATCATTAAGGTTATGAGTTGTAACTGGGAGAGTTGATGAGAATTTGATATTGTTTAACTAAATAAATATGAGCAAATTGTTTTGAAAGTAGCTGGCTTGGGTTGAATCTGTTTTTGTAGAAATGTATTGGCAAATAAGTAATATTAGTTCTATGAGCTAAGAAGAGCAAGTGTTCCGCCGTTGACCAATGGACACACATAGAACCAGTTTTTCGGCACCTGAGGGTGGCCATTTTAATGTAGTGTAATATGTAGGTAGGAGGAGGCCCAACCTAGACTATTTTTTATTGTTTAACTTATGATGGAGAGATGATAAGTGAAGTTAAAAGTACAGTAGGCCTAAATGATTTAAATGGTTTGAAGTAATTGATGTGTTGCTCTTTGTGAAGTTTGTATTATTGCATTTTTGGGTGCATTCTGTATTTATAATGTTGCGTTAGTGATCAGTGTTGCTGACAAGAACACTTAAAGTAATTGTTTGGCATTGCGGTTATGTGTGTTCTGCGAGAACCTGCCAGCCCAGTCACATACTAATGCAGTCACATATATTATCTGCTAAATAGTAATCACTTCCAAGTTTTTTTTTTTATATTGGGAACATAGACCCAAGAGAATGACTATAAAGAAAAAGAGCATTTTGCAGGATATGAAGTAATACAAATTAATGTTTCGGAATGAAAATTGCGATGTTGAATATGTTGCGATGATATTAGGGTAGTCTGCAAGGGTGAATGGTTTAATCAGAATTTGTAAACCAATTTTATTAGTGACAAAATTTGTAAAAGTATTGTAACTAATGTTTTCATGTATTGTGGCTTGTGGCCAGGCAGCAGTCTGACCCAGTTTTTGAGAGTGATCAGCTGTTTGTTTGGACACAGCAATGTTTACAAAATATAATTTAAGTTTTGAGTGTTTTCTTTAGTTGCTGAGAATGGCCTGAGAAAAGTTCAATGTACTTATACTAGTATTATTATATTTTGGTATAATATGATATGTGAATTCTTAAAGGTTAGTAAATGAGGAAACAGGGTAACTATTTCAATAGTAAAATCTTAAGTTATAGTTATATGTTGTGGAAGTAATGTTTTGTGTTGGGTCCAGTTCAAGGTACCATAATGTAAGAGGATTTAGATTGTAACATTGGTTTAATGGATCCTCTAGTATAATAGAGAACACAGATTTGTCTTTTAAGGATTAAGATAAATATTGTAATTATATGTATGTTGGAAATGGACTGACATGAGGGAAGGTGTTTGTTCATGGTGAAATAATAAGTTGATGTGGTTGGAACAAATTTTGAACTCTCTTTTAAATGCAATTTGAGCTACATGCAGGATAACAAATGGATTTAGTGTTACAATCATTGGACATTTGTAGTAATTGATGATTTGTATGTTATGAGGCTATTTTCAGACCTATGAAGAGAAAATGATTTAAAGTCAATTTGTTTGAAGAATTGAGAATTGGTGTAAGGTTCAATAGCCCTAATGTAGGCACTTGTAAGTAACGAGTATGGTTTTATGGTTCCAGATAACCAGAGGTGTAAAGATGGTATTTACAGTGTCAGTGAAAATTGTTGTAAAGACTTTGTTTAGGGATGTATGTTGTTGAATGTTAAAATTCTATGTAAATGCTAGACGACGATGTTGAATGATGAACAACAAATAGTAGTGTGTTGGAGGTTCTATTTAATGGACAATTACAGGCTGAGCTTAGGAACCTTTCAGCCAAAATTTTGGCAATTTGTACTGAAAGGTTGGGGGGGTAATGTAGCGTTGCAAGACAAGTGGATTTATTTTATTCGGTGAATTAATGTCTTATGTGATCGTAATTTTCTAATATGTTTAAATTGGAAGATTATTTTCAGTGGTCTCGGTTTCGGAAAGGGAGAGTAGAGACACAGTCATTTTTCATGAATGTTCTAGTTAGGGTGTAATGTTTATAGTTATGGCCAGGTGGCCTTGGTAGGAGGCAATAGCTTTGTTTTCTTTTGTGTTCTAGTTTTTTCGGCGGGAGTTTTGACGCTGTTTGTTTATTTAATTCATAGTTGATAATTGTGCCCTAGAGGGTTCTAGATCATGGAACGAATGACGAAGGTCACGCCACTGAGAACCAGCCAATGAGAGCACAGCGTGTGGCGCCCCTTCGTCCTTCGTTCTGGAATGTTTGCCTCCGCCATGTTGAAGAATAAGTCGTGACGCGATCCAGAGCGGATGTGCGCGGGGCTGCGGCCCAAGAAAACTTGATGAAGTAAAAGTTAGGGAGTAAAAACTTAACATGCACTGGTAGCACCGCGGTTTTCTTTCTTTAACCTTTTTTTGGACAACCTTTAAATCTACCAAATTTGTTTTCCGCCCGTGCATGTAGGCCGCTAGGTGCAGGGAGCCAGGATAGCTACTCGTTCTTCTTCGCCGCGTGTGTATTCACCGTGTGCAAATTTCTTGCCTAATTTAAACGCCTGATATAGAGATGCTGTGTTTCTGCTTATAACTTTCTGTGAATTGGATCTACCGTGCCAAGACTGGGATAATGTATTTCGTGCCGATGTAAACAGTAATATAATAAACCATAAATAGTGGAAAATAGTAAAGTATATTATTTCGGGACGAACCTTTTCTTTAAAATTCTGACGGTGACTGTGGAAATTCAAAATTTGGTCTACAGTATGACATAACCTACAAAATTATTACTAATAAATTCTGGAGTATGTGACCACCGATCAAGAGACATGTTCCAGCATATAACCTTGCCTGTTTTGGCTGGGTTATCCCCGAGCTAGTACACTGGCCTAGGAGGACTGGTGTGCGAGTGGAGCTCAGGTACTTATACAAGAGCGAAACGCCAAAGTCCTAACTATAAATGAAATAATAAACGTCCATAAACATAAAAACTGTTAATTATGTTAAGAAACAATTTTCCATCCATTTCCTTTTAATGCAATTAGTTCAAACATTTACAGTATTGCTTACAATTTCTCCAGGTGACATGACATTTATTAGTATTCAATAGGAATGTTCAGCAATAGTTATTTTTTTATTTTTGTCGGTCCCATGGTGAACTGTGCGAAAGTGTTGCTCCAGACACATATTAGGGGTTTTAGTTAAGTTTTTATTAATTTGTATTCTACCAATTTCATTAAAACAAGAAACAGATGAAGACCCAGCCAGTTGTGCTGGGACAGCACCGACTTTGAAGCATAATAGACTAATCTCCAGTTTCTGCTATTGTGTGCCCTGGAATCGTCAGAATTCTCCGCCAAGGCTGTTACATCAGCTAACGGTGTTGTACTGTGACGTCTGAACTGTGTAGTGCGCATGCCTCACTGCTTCGTCGGAGCTCGGGTGTCTTCGGATGTCTTTGTGTCCCCACCTTTGGCGGGCCTTCCCTTCCTTCCTCCCCGCTCCTGCCTTAGCGCCTCGCCGACCTCTGCTCGTCACTCTTTCCCCAGTGCTTCGAGGAGTAGGTTGTGCCTCTCTCGCCATCACCTCAACGCCCGCCCGATCGTTTTGTTTGGTGTTTATTTTAGGGTCGTTCTTCCGTGTTACGGTTAGGTAATTCGTGTGTCTACCCTTTGTTGGTTTTGTGTTTAATATTTCCGTGTGTGTTTAGTTTTTGCTTACTTCTTCATCTTCCTATCTTTCTAATTGGCCGAGCGGACGTTGATATGATGGGCGGGAAATGAGAGTCGAGGCATTGATTTATTTATTTAATCCGTAGTGTCCTCCTTCAGGTGTTTTTGGTTAAGGCTTATTAGCCCTCATATGTTTGTTAAGGGCTTTGAGCCCGTTTTACTAGTGTTTCTATTGTGATTTGTATATTTGTATGCCATCAGTGGACATTGAGTTAAATACACATGTTGAAAACGTGCCACAATTACGTTTGTTTCTAGTAGATGTTGTCATTCCCGCTTGCATTTAATGTGTGTGTTTGTCCGTGTCTTTTGTGTTTCCCCTTGGAATTGTTGTGCCTATGCACACCCCGGGATTAGCCAGATTAGACCAGGATTTCAGACATAGGTCTGATAGACAGTGGTCTGGTTTATTTGTGCCTTGGAACGGGGCACACAGTCTTCATCTCAATTAAAACTAATTGTGTTCTCAGTAACATGCATTAATTGACGTGCAGACATCAATAACTCCTGTACAGCGTTTGAAAATTATATGTAAATTTTGTGCACATTTTTTCCTGAAAACTAAAATGGCCAATCTTTTAAAGATAATGTAGTGTGTCCAGGGGTGCCACCATATAATTTTTTTTTATGTCTGCTTGATGCTGCTATCTTAAGTCAAGATTGCAACTCTCAATATACCAGGAGCAGATTACAACTGGCCATGGCATGTTTATGTGCGTAATTTTGATTATGTGCTTTTGTCACCCTGGCTAAACCTCAGTGCTCAGCAAGAGCAGAGGCAACACTCAATTATAATTAATGATCTTTTGATATAATTCCTAATTCACTGTCTCTAAAGGAAGATTTTCATGTATGTTCTAACAAGTTGTATGTATTGATTGAAACCTAAGTATGTAAAGCTTACTGGTATTGTTGCTAAAACTAAGCAAATATCAAATATTGAGGATGATTAATAACGGTGAGCCGTGAGTCGACTTAACTATTGGTAACTTAACACAACTACTACTCGAGGTACAAGAGTAAAAGAATAATAAGATGCATAAATATGTTTCCATGTAACGTTATTTAAGTTATTGTATGTGTAACTAAAAAACCATAAGTATAATGGAGTACAGTCAAACCTCTTTAATACAAACCTGAAGGGACCAAAATTTTGGCTGTTTGTAATAATGAGGTTTGTATTAACAGGTGTACACTAAAACCTTAAAATGTTTCTAAAATTTTGGTCACTCCGTTTATCCCCATAAATAAAATAGTATTTTCACCACAATGACTTCCTTTTACTTGAGAACTTGATATTGCATGGTTTAATGCATAAAAAATATTTATTAAACATTAAAGTAATTATTTCATTTCTTGTCCCATTCCAAAGGGAATAAAAATCACTTTGTATTAATGAGAACTTTGTATTAGCAGGGTTTGTATTAATTAGTTTTCACTGTAGTAAGTTCCACGTTGAATTTCATGATAAACTAATAGTGTTTGGACTTATTTGAATCAGCATTTGAGTTTATGGAATTTATTTAAGTAACTTTTTTTGTGTTAAAATCATTGTAATTTCATTTATTTCCAGTTTCTTGATTTATGTTCAAGATGTATGGGGATTAGTGGCCAGACAGGCTGGCACCTCAGCGGAGGAGGACAATGAGCAAAGGACACTGGGTATTTTCTAGGAACGTGACATTGCACAAGTGTTGGAGGCGAATAACTTTCCACAGGAAGTGAGTGCCGAATACTTATATTTAAATTCTGTTATTTATTGTCTTTTTTTTTTACATGTCATGAAAAATGTGAGTCAAATTGGTAATTATCTTGAACTTATAACAATTTGAACATCATTAGTTTTGCACCCCAAAAAGATAAATAGTTGCTCTACCAAGAACATTCCCGGAAATAAGCCATTTTGTTTTCTGTGAATCCAAGGTTGTGAACACCGTTTGGACAGCACCTCGACCACAGGTGACTAGGCCTCGGACTTCTTCTTGTGTTAGCTTCCTACAGCGAAACATTGTGCTGCAGTAGCTGTGCAAATGATCAGGCGTGTCAGGAGATGTAGCTCGGGCAGGTTGTGGCACACAGCCACATTAGCATTATCAATGCTAAATTCAAATATTTATTCTTTTTTTTTTTTGCAGAATGTTCTCGGCAGGCGAACATGCAGCTCACCAGTAAAAGTGTTTTTTTTTTTTTTTTTTTTTTTTTTTAATTTTTAAGTTTGTCTCTATGCCACCTGGCACATGTAATTGTTGAGCATTCAAAGATATTTGGAATTAAATGATGCGCAATAAACCGAAGGTGCCAGGAAAGTAACTGAGTATGGATTTCTTTAAGGACGACGGCTCCCTTGCACGATACCCATGTGTTTGTGAACCCTGATATAAGAGTGTGCCTCCGCTGACTACGCCATATGTGTGACATTGGTACCAACACAGTAACATGTTACAAACATTTTACAATGGTTCTCATTCAATACTTTGGGTATTCGTAATATAAATCTCAAATGCAAAGTTTCTTACATTTAATTGCAGTACACGAGGTTATGCTACTGAAATGAATAGCAACCTTTGTTTCATATTTTAGTTTTCCTTGTAGCATTGCTTGATAAAGGGTTTTCATCACGTGTGAATTAGTATTTTATGTATTCTTAATTTTATAATGTAATATTTACAACTGTGACTTTTATTTCAGTGTTCTTTGTTCGAGAAAGGAAGAGTAAAGGCGCAGTTCTTTTATTCCTGTATGTTCTAGATTTTGGATAGGGTGTAATGTTTGTTGTTATGGCCAGGTTGCTTTGGTAGGCTGCAGTAGCTTTGTTTTTCTTTTCATGTTCTTGTTTTTTCTGTGGGAGTTTTGGCACTGTTTGCTTTTATTGCATAGTTTCTAGTTTTGCCCTAGAGAGTTCTAGATAATGGAACAAATGACGAGGGTCATGTCACCGAGAACCAGCCAGTGAGAGCACGGCGTGTGGTGCCCCGTCACCTTTCGTTCTGGAATGTTTTGCCTCTGCCATGTTTTGACCGAAGTCATGATGCGAGCCGGATAGGACGCGCGCGGGACTGCGGCCCAAAATTTTCTACATGAAGTGAAGTTCGGGAGTGGCAAACTTAACATGTGCTGGTATCATTGTGGCCTTTCTTCTTTAACCTTTCTTTTTGGAAATTTTTTCAACTCTACGAAATTCGTTTCCGCCCCTACATCGTTAGGTGCGGAGAGCCAGTATGGCTACTCATTCTTCGTCGCGTGTGTATCCACCTAGTGCTTAATTTTCTGACTTTGTCTTGTCTAATATTCTGATGTAGTCGTACTGCATTTCTGCTTGTAAATTTCTGTGAATTGAATCCATCATGCTAAGGTTTGAACAGTGTATTTAATTCCGAATGTAAACTGAAAATCTAATAAACCAGAAGTCTTGGATTATAGTAAAGTACATTATTTCGGAATAACCTTTGACTTCACTAGTGTCGGTGGAAATTTTAAATTTTTCATTTCATTTCATTTATTCATCATTCCTTTGAGAATTTAAATGCAATGGAACTTGTCAAATAATACAATCATAAACAAAGGCCATAAACAATACACAAATACATACAAGATTTTAACAAAGCCTTGGGTATTCATGACAATAGTAACATAAAATCCATTCAGTACAGAATTTAGATGTACATACAAATTACCACTTTATGTAATGTCTTTATTTATATCTTTGACAAATACTCATCAATTTCTGTTAAATTATAAAATCATTGTGTATATATCAAATCACATAGTAATTTGTTAAATTTCTGCAACTCCTTTTCTAAAGTTAACCATTTAGGTAATTTGTTATAAAGACATAGACTAGAATGAAATAGACCCTTTTTTAATATTATACTTGAATGTTGAATAATTCTTAGCCTAAATTAATTTCTTGTATTATAATTATGCACAGTTTCATTATTTTGATACTCTTTTGCATTTCTTTTAACAATGTTAAGTACACATATATATTCATTATGAAATGGATGTACCTTATTTATTTTAAACAATTCTATACAAGAAGTAGTTCTATTAACACCTGCCAAGATTCTAATCACCTTTTTTTGTAATAAAAATATTTTTTTACTTTTAGATGTATTCCCCTAAAATTCTATTCCATATCTCATCAGGGAATGAAAATGTGTAAAGTATGCTAATTTTAGTATTCTATCGTCTACTATTTCCCTTAGAGATCTTAGTAAAAAGCAAACTGAGGAAAGTCTATTTTCTAAACTAGCAATATGATCATTCCATGTTAAACGTTTATCAATATAGAGACCCAGAAATGTTGTTACTACTAGATCTTCCATTGCACTGTTTGTTGGTAAAATTGGTAGCCATGCAGAGCTGTGTTTACTTAATTGAATGAATTTGGTTTTTGTGATATTTAAAATTAATTTATTTGCCTTAAGCCAATTAGGCCTATCTAATGTATTCAGTGTCTCCATAGTTTTAAATCATAAGTTTGATAGATTATAATCCTTAACAATGATGCCTGTGTCATCTACAAATTGAGTTGTACTCGCTATTTGTATTTCATTGGTTAGGTCATTAACATAAACAATAAATAATAAAGGACCTAAAATACTTCAGGACCTAAAATACTTCCTTGTGGAACCCCATATATGATTTTTGCCCAGTCCGATATTGTTTCTTTGCTTTTTCCTATAATTTCTACTCTTTAATAGCTTTCACTGAGATAAGATTTCAACCATCTGAAAGCTGAATTTGTAATGCCATAATACTTTAATTTATCTAGTAAAATTGTATGATTAACAAGGTCGAAGACTTTTGATAAGTCACAGAAAATTTTACTATCTACAAGTAAAATTATTGCCATCGTTTGTTTTAATTATACTCTACTCAAGCGAATCTGTGAGATAAAAAATTATGAATGCAAATATTTTATTAATTCACTCACTCTTACACTATTTAGCATTAAAATAAACTAAACCAACTGATAACATCAGAATCCACAAACGTGCATACGTGAACAACCTGCATGCAAACAAGAATGAACTAGCTACTACAAAAATATATGTTATTCCTTATTTTTTCTACTTCGTATTTTATTAAATGGTAAGTAGTGGTTGTTTGGTACAGTGATGCAGAACAAATGCCTGTAAACTTTTACGATAGCCATTTGTGTGAAAGCAATTTAACAACTCCGAGCATCAATTACGAATAACTACACATATATATTTTTTTAATGACATAACAGTAAGAAAGAGTGACAGAGGTGGTGTTGTTTAATGACATGGAACAACCACTTTAGTGCTTAAAAATGTTTCTTACTATATGGCCACCTGGTTAAAAAAGTTAGCCACGTATTTCAGACATGGTGCTTATTCGCAATTTTCAACACACTTCAGAGATACCATGGTCACAAACTACCAGCTCGTTTTAAATTGACAGTAACAAACCAAGCCACCATGACAATACTAGATATTTTGGTTTCAAATAAAATTATTCTGTCATAGTGATAGGACTATAGTGTCGTCGTACCAGGCCACAGGCCAAGTGGAGTTGCGCCTGGTTGCGGCAGGTGTGTGCAGTGTGTCAGTGGCAGGTGTGCGCTGGTTGGTAATGGCAGATGTGCGGTACTTGAGTGTGTGTGGCAGATCAGTGATGGCGGCAGGGCGTGTGTGAACTTGACACAGACGTGCGACACCTGCCATCCCGGCCGCCACACGGCCATCTGCCAGTGCAGGACAGATGGCTTTGCTGCCCCCTCCCTCTACCAGGGCATGAAGAAGGCAGTCTGGAAGCAGCGGTCGCGATGTACGGAACAAGAGAGACGTGGCACGCTTCGGGACTCTGATTCGTCCTGCGAGAATTACGTAACGCACGTGTGCAACTATCCGGCCAAGTGTTTTACTTTGTTTTGCCATTTGGAACTGGATCGCTTAAGGCCCTAGGGTATGGTGGTGTGGACTGCCCCATAAGTGTCCATGTAAGGTGTAGTTTTCTCCAGGTCCTCTCTGCTTTCCCCGATACGCAGCTGTTTTGACTCGCCAAGTGAGAGAGGGGCACGCCGGCACGAACAGACCACGACCCCTCCAATCTCGTGTTCCCGGCTACACGCTTAACCGGGTGGCACCCAGAGAATTCCAACGCAGCTCTGTTCCTACCTCACTCTCACCGGACACGGCGTCAATAGATGCTCTAACAAATTATTTTTGAACATATACAGGGAATAAGAGTTATAAATTCAAGCTCATAAATAAACTATGTGGGGTAAGAAAAAAATTATGTACTTACTTAACAAACTTTAAAATAAAAGAAACCACGAAGTTGTTTTTTAAACTTCCTTACCTTTAGGTCTGCATTTTCGCATTAGTCAAAAAATTTGTATTCCAGGTGAGACATATAAACGTAATATATTAAATATTTTTAAAATAATGATATTTAAATCTCATAGAATACATTTTGCAAAGGGAACAGTTTTAGTTAATGTTAACTTGTGTCTAGAAAGAACTTTCTGCTATTTATATTCAAAAATTGTGTAAATACAACAACAAAATAAACTTGTCTTATTTATCCAGTAAATGGTTATGGAGTTCATTTAAGTAATTTCTTAATCTATTAAAGTAATTCTAAGGTCAGTTTTTGCATACCAGAAAACCAAACGAGTCAAGGTCTTTTATACGTTTTAAGGTACTTGGCCTACCCGCCCTATTTGTTTCCAAATTTATTTGTGATGCGTAGTTGTAGCTTTCAGTCTGGTGTAAACGTAACGTAATTTAAGACTTAATTCTTAAAACATAAACATATTTCTGTACGTGATTACTGGCGTCAGCATATGTCTAATGGTATCCCGGAATGCTTCGTGAGCACTAGCTATAAGAGAAAGGATGAGTGGTGCCGAGGGCAGTGTAGTGCGTCGAGATCACCAAGGGAAGCAACAAACGAAGGACCTGTGTTAAGATTAAGTTGTGTGAGGCCGGGACTTGACACCTGTATGTAGGTGTAGACCACGGCAGGAGATAA
>PNEQ01078479.1:0-64352 GCA_003012365.1 Medauroidea extradentata | reverse complement strand
GGAAGTGCTAGAGGAAGGTGCTACGCCTGTGGAGAGAGACTGGTGAAGACATCTTGGTGACGTCAAAGTCTACTGTGAGGCGGCAGGCGGCTACCTGCGGAGCAGTGTTGGCGATACAAGAGGACTGCTGCGGCGGGCTGTCAGGCGAAGAGGAGGTGCGCGACGGGAGTCGAACAGAAGACCTCAAGAGTGAAGACAGTGGTGCACTCGGGGTGCTGCGCAGCACATGGTGAGCCATCACCACTTCGGACTGATAAGGTTGTACATTGTCATTATTAGAAATACTGTTGATTGGATATATGACTGAATTTTATTGTGATTTATAGTGTTTAGTTAATTGATGGTAGACTTTTCTAGTGCTTTATTTGTCAAAGTTAATTAACGTGTCTGTGACACAGGAGTAATTGTGTGCATAACTAATTGTGTTGTGAGAGTTCTAGTTGATTACTGTTTTGTGTATTTCATAGCTTTGTGAGCTATTAAATCCAGTACTTAATTTAATTCTTTTATTTGTAATTATAGACCTCTATCCCAAAGAACTCATGGGAATTGCCCACATATAAAGTTTGTGCTCTCAAACTTATAACAATACTGTATTAAGTATTCGATTACAATATGTTTTCTGTTCGAATGCTATTGGCAGTAATTCTTATAACACTTATAACGATGTGTTAAAAAATATATATTTAAAAAAATATTTGAAGTGATTAACTAAAGAAGTGCTTGGATGTACTGTGGCTTGTACGAAAATTTTAATGCGGGGCTATTTTACAAGAAGTATTATATTTACATGTGAACAACGTCCCACAATTATTATAAGATTAAAACGTATATTACAATCGCAAAACGTTGATATTTTTTGCAGCATTACTCGTCGTGTACAATGTGACTGTTAAAAAAAGCCACATCACGGATAAATGGTAAATACGCATTTTGTGTTAAGTATTTAGGAAATTTCATTACATAACTCGTTATGGCGTGTAGTTTTAAGGCGTTGCGAGGTAAGTTTTGTTCGTCCTCAACTATACTTATAGACTTCCTTGTATGCTCGCCATGCAGCGGACGTCAAAAGACGTGTACAACGCATGCCTTGAAGCTAGTTCGGGAGTGGCTGCATTATGTTTGACCTGATACGTACTAGTGCCTGCTGCGTGTTGTACCGAGACTATAGAGTAGCGAGTAAACATCACCTTACATTGAAACTGCTCACCACACGCCGCTGCATGTAACAATATTAATCACCTACGAAATACGTAATAATTTTATAATACTACTGGCAGCCCCGACAAACGTTGTTTTGTCACATAAAGAACTTATTGTAAGTGTGTGAGGATGTGGTATATATGTGGAAGAGGTACAATAATAAAGAAATTAATAAATAATAATAATAATAGAGCAGCGACACCTGGTGCGGATAGACTGGTATCAGCTTGTAACAGGACTCCTTGCCATTCCTTTTGATTAAATGTAAAGTTCATTGTAAATAATGCAAAATATGATAGAATTGTCGTAGAGAGTCCGTTGACATTTCATTGTAATCAGAATTATGTGTTTAATCTTGTTCAATCGTAATAATATGTTTAATTTCATTTATTTTTAATTTAGTTTTGTATATTGGCCAGAGGCGAAGGGCTGGAGAGGAGTATTTTGAATTGTGTCACGGCTATTTAACCCTTCACGCCGAGGAAAAGAGAAAGCTGGAAATGTAGGACGAAAGCTAGCTCACAGCCTTGAATTTGTGTGGGAACCAAGGCTAAAGGGGCAAGAAGTAGGTCAGCTCAGGGGAGTGGCTTCACTTACCCCTTGCAGTAAAATTTAATATTAACTTTATTATTAGTTGGCATAGAGAGTTGAAATTTTGTATATAAGTTGGTGTGTACGTTAATGTCAAGCTATATGAAATTTGAAAAGATATATTTAACCGGTGCGGAGGAAAGACCATGTTTAGTTATGTCAGTCGTCCACAGAGCTTGTGAAGGGCTGAGAGTAAATGGGGGGAGTTTTTAGGAAAAGTGTCGCGAGCGCGTCGGTTAGGTTTGTTTAGGGGACTCGTGCTCCGAACGCCACGAGAGGTGGTTGTGCCCCGAGCCGCGGGAATTCGCGGGGTCCGCGTATTTGTTTAGAGATTCGCAATTCGGACACCACGAGAGGTGGTTGTGTACCTTGTAGCGGATATTCGCGTGTTATATTTGTGAGACTCGCTGTTCGGACACCACGAGAGGTGGTTGTGTCCGGAGCTGCGGGAATTCGCAGGAATCCACGTATTGGTTTGCGGGACTCTTGTCGCAGGCACCACTAGAGGTGGTTGTGCCCTAGCGCGGGTATTCGCGTCGTCCGGGAATTAGTTGTGGAGACACTAGTTGCAGCCGTCGAGAGAGGTGTGGGACTGACTAGCTAAACACGGATTTCCAAAGTATCCAGAAAATAAAGAAATTCCGTTATTATTATTTCGCTACTAGTAACACCTATTAGAACAGTGATTAAAATTCATGTGTATATATTCTCTTCAAATAACCGAGGGAGGTTATAAAGTGGCGCGCCGCAACTTAGGGGACTGATTGTATACGGAATCGGTGAGCGTACACGTAGAACTTTACGACCCGTGATTAAGAGGACTCTGTGTTTTATATGAGCGAGGGCATCAAGAAACAATAGTGACAGAACATCTACGGCAGTGCGTGGTGGTCTACAGCAGCTTGCAGTATCTGGCGGCGAGGGTCGCTACTGGCTGCGACCACAGCAACACGGCCTCTGTACAGCGGGCTGGAGTAGCGACGGGAAAGTTGTGGACAACAGCCATCTACTACTGACGACGATGGGGATCCTTGTCAGGTGAGAGGTCACCTTTGAGAAATAGAAGACAACAGGGTGAGTTTTTATTATACTCATTATTCAGCAGTCAGTCGACGGCAGCAAGCAGCGAGTTCCAGAGACATCCACACAACTACAAATGAGTGCAGCGTAGTGTAGTGTAAAGTAAAAAGTGCATGCCACATATCATAAGTCGTAGTGTAGAGTTTAAATTTTCAGCAGCCATGGAGACGAGGTACCAGATCGCCAATAAGCAGAAAGGTGACAATCTTTCTCTAGGTGAACAGGTGCGGTCGGCGGCTGTAGACCGAGGAATAGTAAGGAAACAGGCACTGGTATTTTTAAACCTAAGAGTAATATGTCAAATATTGAAAGAATGTTCGCAGCATTGTCTAAGAGCATCGATGAACAGGGAAAGGAAGTGATTCAGGCAATTAGCAATCTATCCACGCGAATGGAAGCGAGTGTGACACGACTCAGTACGCAATGTCCGGATTACGGGGCTGGAGTAGAGACTTGTCTACCAGACGTACAAACAGGGAGTAAGGGAACTAGTCAGCAATGCACTGACAAAGTATCACGAGATGTAGCGGAAACTGAGGGTCTTGCTAATGAGACCCTAGGAGATTTACAAACAGTGTGTAATGTAAGCAGTCCGGAGAATGTATCACGAGAAGTAGTGGAAATTCAAGCTAGTGGTAATGAGAATGTAATAGGTGAGATTCAGACTGAGACGGATGAACCAGCAGTTAGTGTCGAATTAGGAGAGGGCGCTGTAGTAAAGGTACCGCGCACGTGCGAGGAAATAGCGACGAATTTTCCAGGTGAAGTAGCCACGAACGGAAAAATCGCGGAGAAATGGTTACGCGGGTTAGAATTCCCGAAATAAGTGTTAGACAAGGTGTCAGTGTTTTCAGAGAGCATGAGCCAGACGGAAACAAAAGATCGTGTATTCAAAACAAAAAGAGTTACGCCATATAGGTGGTCAAGGAAATATGTGATGCGGGAAATGGATTTAGCTATGAAAAGTCGCGACTACACATTTGACTGGGAATATGACCCTTGTTCACACAATTCCTTAAGAGGCGTGAAGTTAGGTACAGGCAAACCGTGGCGTGACATGATTCAAACACAAAGGAGGAAAAGAACGCGTCTAGCAACAGAACAGAAAACGGTACAGAGCAGCGAAGAGGCAGCGCTATGGTTAGCGAGAAATAATTGTCAATTTTTGCGAGAATTACTCGCTGGGCACCTTAGTGATTTGTTTTATGAACCAGGGTGTATGGAGCCGTACATTCCCATGTTGGAATACACACCACACGAACTGTGCGAGGGTAAGCCTTGTCCCGCGCAACACGAACCAAGGATAGGGAAGAGTTCCGATTTCATGCTGTGCTGTAATCTCTATACAGACACGTGTAAACACACGGCCGTTAATACCTGGGAGAACAATCACACACCTGAGCACTCACCCTAACCTCCGCACGACTTGGTGAACACATATTCAGCAGCCAAACGCACACAACATGAACACTGGGGAAGGGTTCAACTCGCTACGGCAATTAAACTGGCAACCCACACGAGAGCTCACTACTAACCAAGGAGGATGTATGAACTATATACATCCTCCTTGCTACTAACTGACCTCCTCCCCGGCCGCGAGGGACCGGCTCACACCGGGAAGGAGGGAATGTGAAGAGAGGCGGGGAGAGGAGGCACGACGTCCGCCGAAGACGGCCGAAGGTCTAGAGAGGAGGGGCCGGCTACGTCAGAGAACGACGTCACACGAGGCCAAGTCACAGCTAATCGTTCGGCTACGCTCAGATACCAGAAGTCAAGGGGGGGGGGGGGGTAGCCACACAATAAGGTCAGACATACATCAACTCGGGCTGAGCCCAGCTCAATGCATTCCATGCTGACAGAAACGACAAAGAAGAGCGAGGCACTCTGCATGACGCCACTGGGGGTAGTTACAGGGAGAGAAAACGTATTGTCGCTTGGTGTAGGCTCAAGGCCAACCATGGACAAACCGCGCGTAAAAGGGTTAGCAGACATCAAAAAGGTGAAAGTTTTTCCCTCGAGAGAAGAGAAACTGGGCCAGTATTTTCTGACTAGAAATCTTCAAGTTCACAGCAGCAGTGCGAGGGTCTATTTTGTAAAGCAAGGGCCCAAGGTTGAATTTTACGACCATGCCTCCAACTCACAAAAGGCGGGCGGAGGCGACACGATTAGTCACAGAAAACCCTTGTTGCTAGGAGGCCTGCCTCTGAAGGGCAGAAGAGCTAAAAGACACAGCAGGATCGCTTTTGTGTTCAGGGGCTGCAGTGGTATTGACCATAGGGGCAGGAGGCAAGAATAGTTTGGTTTTTAAGATCGCTCATTTATTTCCTATTGTGTATAAGGCTGCACAGTGCCCTGTCCACCACATACATATTAAATTGGCAACCTGGTTATCTCGTCTGGCGGGTAATCAATGTTGATATGTGGCATAGGAAATGTAAATAAAAGTGAAAAATAAGGAAGTGTGTGTCAAAAGCAAGAGGAGACTGACTTCAAAGAAAAAAGAAAGAAATGTATTATGTGTGTATAAAGTTGTTAGGTCTTAAGAATTTTAGTTTTGAAAAGCTTTGAAAAATGTGTTCCATAGTTTCCAAATAATATGTAATAATTAGTATGAGTATGTAGTACGCACCAAAAGGGTTGAAAGTAATGGCAGAGGCCTTGGCGGCTACAACCTAGTTATGTGTCGTTTCACGACCCATAAACGGCCATTCCTTTTGATTAAATGTAAAGTTCATTGTAAATATTGCAAAATATGATAGAATTGTCGTAGAGAGTCCGTTGACGTTTCATTGTAATCAGAATTATGTGTTTAATCTTGTTCAATCGTAATAATATGTTTAATTTCATTTACTTTTAATTTAGTTTTGTATATTGGCCAGAGGCGAAGGGCTGGAGAGGAGTATTTTGAATTGTGTCACTGCTATTTAACCCTTCACGCCGAGGAAAAGAGAAAGCTGGAAATGTAGGACGAAAGCTAGCCCACAGCCTTGAATTTGTGTGGGAACCAAGGCTAAAGGGGCAAGAAGTAGGTCAGCTCAGGGGAGTGGCTTCACTTACCCCTTGCAGTAAAATTTAATATTAACTTTATTATTGGTTGGCATAGAGAGTTGAAATTTTGTATATAAGTTGGTGTGTACGTTAATGTCAAGCTATATGAAATTTGAAAAGATATATTAAACCGGTGCGGAGGAAAGACCATGTTTAGTTATGTCAGTCGTCCACAGAGCTTGTGATTGGCTGAGAGTAAATGGGGGGAGTTTTTAGGGAAAGTGTCGCGAGCGCGTCGGTTAGGTTTGTTTAGGGGACTCGTGCTCCGGACGCCACGAGAGGTGGTTGTGCCCCGAGCCGCGGGAATTCGCGGGGGTTCGCGTATTTGATTCGGGACTCGTGCCGCGGACACCACGCGAGGAGGTTGTGTCCCGAGCCACGGGAATTCGCGGGGTCCGCGTATTTGTTTAGAGACTCGCAATTCGGACACCACGAGAGGTGGTTGTGTACCTTGTAGCGGATATTCGCGTATTATATTTGTGAGGCTCGCTGTTCAGACACCACGAGAGGTGGTTGTGTCCGGAGCCGCGGGAATTCGCAGGGATCCACGTATTGGTTTGTGGGACTCTTGTTGCAGGCACCACTAGAGGTGGTTGTGCCCTAGCGCGGGTATTCACGTCGTCCGGGAATTTGTTGTGGAGACACTAGTTGCAGCCGTCGAGAGAGGCGTGGGACTGACTAGCTAAACACGGATTTCCAAAGTATCCAGAAAATAAAGAAATTCCGTTGTTATTATTTCGCTGCTAGTAACACCTACTAGAACAGTGATTAAAATTCATGTGTATATATTCTCTTCAAATAACCGAGGGGGTTTATAAGCTCGTCGGGATAACTGATCAATTATCACTTACACAGTTATCGACCGGGTTCTAAAATTATTAAGTTAAAAATATTTACTAAACAATAGTACTTAGGAGTATAAAAATAGATAAAAACATATTCGCAGGCCCATATATTGTATACACAAAATTTCAATGAAATCGGTTAAGCCGTTTCGGAGGAGTATGGAAACAAACACTGTGACACGAGAATTTTATATATTTGAAGTCATTAAGAGTTAGTGGACCTGGCGCGTGAGATGTGCTGTAGAGAGGTACGGAAATAACTTTTTCTTGTATAACTATGAAATGTGTTTCCAATGCGTTTATCTAAGAAAAGAATACACACTTGAAACTGCGTCCTTATGATTTTAAAAATACCGTCCGCTAATTAACCGAGCTCCTCAATAGTGCTAAAAATTACTTTTTCACGTTGCTGTGGCTGGGAAAATATCAACCGTAATCGGAAAACTAAATCACAGAAACCTGAATGGTGACTTGAAATGAGGCGGAGCTTCAGTCAGGCGTGGGATACAATTCCTATCTCCATGGATACCGCAGCCGAACATAACCTTCATTTAGCTGTTTGGCTTCACATGTCCCGTATGAGATGTACGTCAAGAACATTGATTATTTATTTGGAATGTGCCGCTTTTTCAGGTAAACATTAATCTTATGTATTTGCGTATCATAACCATGAAATTGAAACTAATATTTTTTACCCTTGCGTGCAAATCTATGAATGCGCAATATTTTTGCTTTCTGCAAATTACTAACTAACAAATCAGCATGTTTGTAAACAAGCTTTGTTTCCCACAGTAATTCCCCCGCGGGTGCGGTGTGACGTCAGGGGGCGTGTACTGCAAGTCGTCCATTGGACTTTACTACATACTTTCCACAAATAAAATAATATGGTCATCGCTTGAAGTCCAATTGAAAAACGGGTTCTACGAATACACTACGCGCTAGTTTAGTATTCCGCGCCTAGAGGCGATGAGGTGTTTGACGCACGTGTTATATTCGACTTATAGCCTTCCCCGTTTCCGTGCCTCGAACGTAAAAAAACCTACCGTCCACTACCTCTCATTTCACTAATGACCGCGGTTGACGCAGTGGTTAGAACACTCGCCTACCACCAAGGCGATCCGGGTTCGATTCTCGGCGGGGTTGGTCCCCAGATTTTCGCATGTGGGAATCGTGCCGGACGATAACGCTGGTTGGCGTTTACCCTACCCTTTCCGGCGCTGCTCCATTCTCACGTCATGTCACCCCTCACCAGTGCTAAAGACATGGATGTTACGTGCTGATCAAAATCTCTTCACTCAATCACTAAGTCACTGAAAGGTAAATTTTCGAACATGATCCGGATTCATTGCTCTTGGTGGCAAAGCAATGTTAAAGGAATAGTTCGATTCTCTGCTCCAACCATCCTTATTTCGGTTTTCTGTGGTTTCCAGGGGGTCGTTACCGCAACGCAGAAATACCATAACGCTGAACGCACAATAACGCCGAATACCATAACGCCGAAAGCCAGTTTGACAACAACGCCGTAGGCTAGCAAAGTGCTGTTTACCACAACGCAGAATGACCACAACGCCGAAATACATTACCGCCGAAAAATCACTATACAGTAGTGCCACAAGAACAAATTTACATTAAGTCACTAAATATTCTGACTTTATTTCGAACTGTTCCACAACGCAGAAATACCATAACGCCGAAACCATAAATGACCACAACTCCGAAACCTTAATTGAACACAACGCCGAAAACAGAACTGACCACAACACCGAATGTAAAGCGTGTTGCCTGTCTTCCAGGAATTAAAATACAGAATTTAAAAGCTTAATACGTACTTTATTTCGGAGCTTATAAGAGCTGATGGTTGGACAATAATGTGCCAATTTTGTATGTAACTTGTAATAACTAACCAATTTTTAATTTATTTGGAAACTATTATTTTACTTTTTGGGAAGGTATTAAAATTTGCTATTCTTATTGAATTCCTATGTTTGTTACGTGATTCCATGTTTTCTTGTCTATAAACTATGTAAACGTGTGTATTTCTTAAATGTAATCATGAAATTCTAGGTAAAAAATATTAAGTTATAAAAACTATGAAATTATAATTTTTCGACCCGGTTCTTAGTATTTGTGATGTATTACTGTAGTGTAGTATTTTGTAACTCTTGGAAATAGGAAAGCAACCCGTTTCTTTGTTATTAGATTTGTAAATCTTAATATAAGTTTTTATGAAATTTTCCTACAAATACATAGTCTATGCTCCAGTTTTTATATTTCACTGTATTCATTTTCAGTAGTTAACCGAAGTCGATCTCTTAAGATGAATGATAAGTTCTAAACTTTAATGAAACAATGTAAATCAAAATAAGTACTAATTTGTAAATCCGTGTGCGTGCGTGTGTGTAAACAAACGCTTGGCACTCCTCTGGATAGGTTTACTTTGCCGCGGGAAAGCGTGAACGTGTAGAAAGGGAAGTGGTGCCCCATGGCAATTGTACATTTTCAAAAATGGAATAATTCAAGTTCTTTGAGATGAAAGACATAAGCGGCATACGTTATTTTTCAGGAGAATTATTTTCTTGTCTCCTGTGCACGATTAGTAGTTACGTTTTCCAGCTCACTGGACCCCGTAGTTCTATGGTTTGACCAATCCCTCAAGAGTTGTATACAGATATCGTAAAGAACATGCCATACCTAGATACGCATTACGCCCGCCACTGTTTTTTTTTTTTTTCCATTAGGCGGTGAAGGGTTGGCACTGCCTCGTACATATTCGCTGTTATTTACAGAACCAAAATAAAACATATTGTGAAAGCAGCATGAAAATGTGTTATATGATCATTACAAACTATGTGTGCATACAACAGCAATTTTCATCAGCATTTTAATTTTTTTTTATTTTGAAAATCAAAATATGTTAGTAAATGCAAAACATAAATAAATTAATAATTTATCTATTGTTTTTCAACGCAACATTTCAACTTTCCTGTGATGTAGACTAGGTACTCAATCAAAAGTTTTTTGACGCAAATTTAAATCACTAAAAAATAATCGAACCTTTACTAAACCATAATAATTGGTCTCCCACATCGCACGAAGACCAATTGAAGTACCGAGAAATAGGAGACATATATTACTATAATACACAGAAAACGTACACAGCACCATGAAGTCCACAGTTACAACGCATCATGACAACATTTCATAAAACATACCCCTAAGAGTGAAACCAACAAAACTCTCGACATTTTCGAATTCCGATGTAACTTAACATCACTTCACAGTTTTTTATAAATATTAAAATAAAATAATAACGGTCTACTTTATTCGTTCACATGTTTTAAATATTCTACACAGTTTACTGGTTCTTCATTTGTAATTAAAATTAATGGCGGTTAAGGTGCAGATCTAATTATAAATGAAAAAATAATATGATTGAAGGCTTTCGCAGCCGTTTTCTGCGTGTATTAGGCTTCTGAAATGCAACTTCAACCCAGAAGCCCAAGACATGTTCCGAGTGAGATTGCGCATAGGTAACACGTTGGATTCGCATTTGAGAGGACCCGGGTTAGTTTCCGGTTCCGGCCATTCTGATTTCGGTTTTCATGGTTTCCCACAATCTCTTCAGGCGAATACTGGGATGGTTCCTTAACGAAGACCACGACCGAACACTCTCCCAGCTCCTGTCATTGTACCATGTTGTATGTATAACCGTCTCTAATGACCTCGTTGTCGACGAGACGTGAAGCCCACTTACATTTCCTAAAACATGTAAAAAAATAAATTTTTTCTGTTGTGAAAATTTTTTGATGGCTGGTGAGTTAAGTTGTAATATTTTCTGGTAAAAGTGGCGATGAGAAAGTGGTATTCAGATTAAGTAAGATAGTGAAATTTTAGTTTTTTTTTTTCTGATAAGGCTGGGGCAAATAAGAAGGGGAGGGACTAAGGTTTCGTATGATCAAGATGTCCGAGTTTCATTAACATTTGTAAATCAGTAGTCAGGGGTTGCACTACTGAGATGCAAGTAATTTCTTGATCCCTTAGTTGGATATTGTTTTCAGAGAGAAATCGATGAACGAAATACAGTAACATCACGTAGTTGACATAAAAGGTTACTTGAATATAATATAAAGCCAGTAGCGCATGTATTCCTAACATTTGTTCACTGTGGTCTAGAAGTTAAAGTTTGCCGCTTCCCTTCAGAATTATCATCAGATTTTCACAATCACAACATTACCCCTTAGCGTTCAATAGACATACGACAAAGTAAATTTGCGAAACCTATTTTGGAATACTGTAGGATATAACTGTAACACCGTTTCAGAATACCGAAGTTATTTGAAATTGAAACAATGATTTGTAATATTCGTGCGAAGCTACGCAACACACTATTATGTTTACAACTTGTTTATACTTTCGTATAATGTCTTGAAACACTATCCTACTTATTGAATAAAAACAAACACGTGTGTTAATATCTATTCATATGACATCGTTTAAATAGGACAGAGGACAGTAAGAAGCAGAATTTGGTTCCGTGGATACAAAATACAAAACTTTCCGTGCATGTTATTGCATTGCGGGTACTCGGTCTCCACAGAAAGAAATCGTGTTTACGTAAAAACCCGCAACTCTAACGGACTTATTTTGCTAGTTAATTGCAGTGGCGGTTTGAGCTATTGGACTGTAGGCCTGTAGCCCTCCCTGATTATTTGGGAATTACAGTAAATAATATTCATTTTCACAGCTGGTGTTATAGAATACAATTTGTAATTATATATTTTGAACTACCTACTCGTCAAAACCGTCAGCCGATCGCGAAGTCTGAGGAACGCGAGAAAGTTTTAAAGATCTACTTGCGTACGCGTTTCCTGCCTCGGGCGGTCTGAACCACAGAGTAAATAAGAGAGACAGAGGAGTGCGTCACTTCCATGTTACAGCGACTTCCTTATTTAATGGTCGAATTTAGAGTGGTGGGAGAAGGCTAGTCCCAGTATCAGTACCAACCACGTACGCTAAAATAATTTTATTGCTTACTAAAATATTAATATTTCGCAGGTTGGCATCTATATATAATAACGTACTATTTTATGAACTTTACTGCAACAAAAACTGTTAATTTTTTTTAGTGGAAATTTTTTGTTTTGGACTTAATTTTATTACATTTTCGGCCGACTGATGGGAAGGACGACTTGTAAAACACTGCAGAAAAGTGTGATGTATTACTTCACTGTTTGTAAACTACACAGGAAAATGTTACGATGTTGTGATAAAAGTACTTAAATAATTAGTCGTCTAATAAAGTTCGTTCACATCAAGAGCTAGTTACTATAACTTATCACCTCGTACACATAATAAAGTATTGCGTAGCCAACGAGCATTAACGTTCGTAGCTAACCACAATCGCCATTACAAGTTCTTGTCAACGAGTACAAAGTACAACACACGTGGAAATAAACAAACGTGGGTGATACCTTAAACTGAACTGAACACTCTTATCACAACTTTGTAACTTGTCTAAGGCCCGGTTGCACAAAAAATACTGTGATCCAAGATCCCATGACGTGAGATCACAGTTGATCTGGGATTTATCGTGACAAACGTTGCACAAACGTATTCTGCAAGTTTTTGATCTGGGATCATGAGAACTGGGGTTCGACGAAACGTTACATCTGACAACACTGTACAGCATAATGGTGTTTAACGCCTATTGGTCAGAACAATTGTGATATCATTCGTTCTTAATAATAATTTCAAACAGATTCGGAAATCATGAGTGGTTAGGTTGGCTAGCATTATTGATGTTGAGATTGTAAATGTGAATGGTGTGTTTGTTGATTGGATTTGAACGCTTTGTGTTGAAAGCATGAAAAATTTAAAGATATGTAACTTACTGGAAGAAAGACTTCACATTCACGAAAACAAAAGGAATGGGCGTGGGATGAGTTATCTTCCACTTTTAATGCTGTAAACGGCGTGAGGAGAACAGCGAAACAGTAACTGTACGTTTTGACAAACGAAACCTCAACACAAATTTTCCGTTAACTCATATCCGCGAACGCCCTAACCTAACTACCAACAATTCACACAATATTTAGAGGAAATTATTTCTTAAGTTAACTTCTAATTTGCGGTGCAAAGCTCTTTTATACTCAGTACTTTCGCTGGCGTACGTAAATTATCTTTAAATCAATGCACATACATTTCGAAATTACAACAAATATGGCTACCATAAATTTGGTAATGGCTATGATCTTGGATCATTTATTGAACCAAGAAATATCGACAGTTCAGGATCACGTTTAAAATGACTTGGATCAAGTGCTGATCTTGTTTTGTGCAACACTTTAGGACACTGATCATAGATCATCTTGCCAATGATCTAACATCAATGCCTGAACTTCCTTTGTGCAACCGGGCGTAAGTAGTTTAAAAACAGAATGTACACAAACACACACTTATTTCGCATTATAAAATTAAAAAACACGGCGTTCGTTAAGCTTCAGCCAAGCCAAGCCATGCTGTCCATTCTGGCCAACCTAACTTTTCTTGTGTATCTAATGACATTCGTAAACTAATACATGACTTTAAATAGTTTTTAAATTTGAAAATTACGTTTTGAACTTTAACATAAAATCTTACTGTTCGAAACAACGATTTGTAATGAATTCCGTCATAAAATTATATTGTCAAATAAACAGGTTGGTCTAGTAGTAAATTATTAAGGTTGGCACAGATACTGGGACTCACTAAAAATAAGAAATGTTAGCCCATGTGTGCGCCTCGGTCTGGTGAACCCTGGAAGAAGGGGAATGGGGGTGTCTGATAATGGCGCGCTTGTGGGCTGCTAGCAAACCAGCTAGGCTCGCAAGACATGCACAGTGCGCCACGCTACACTGCACTAACGACAGACGCAACTTGATCACTGCAGTAAACTGTACCAATATTTCATGACCTTGCCTACACACCGTAGCGCTTCCTACAAACTTCTCACATTTTGCGTGCACGACTCAGTTAATTTGTAAAAAAAATTCTAATATCGTAACTACATTTTCTCTCAAAACTCAGTTGAAACACATTAAATAAAACTGGTCTAAAGTAACGTATTTCTACATATATTGAATATTTAAATCAGTTACGCCAAAAAGAATAGTTTATTTTTAATATTCTGCTGTAAAATCGCCTCAAATTGCAACAATTTTCTCGAGGCAAAATTATAAGTTTTAGATGTTGCTCCTTCACGCCTAGGTGTTACAGTAAAAATTTTTGCAGCCTATTATTACACACGAATTATAACGTACTTCATGCCAAATAATAAATTAATAACAACTTAAAAATACAAAGTTACATAGAAGTGACAGTGTTATTAATTTTTAAAGAACATACTTCATATCCGAGCACTATACCGAACAATATGGCTGAGAAGTAAAATAAACTCATAGCGAAAGTTTCAAAACTTGATTTTCTGTCTGGCCACCGCCATAACCATTTATCAAATACAAAGGTTTTTTTTACTGGACGTCCTTTTCGGATACCTTCAAAATTTGTCATATTTATAATTCCGTAGATGACGAAACAGAAAGCCATAAACAAATGTACCCTCTCTATACGCGAGTATTTCGTAATAGGGGGAATTACCATTATAATTTATCATTCTGTATCTATTATTTCACTGAATTTATTGAGATATTTTGGCGGGTTTTAATATTTAAGGTCTTATGAGTCATTTTTTTTGGTTTCTTTATATTTTAATTGCGTATAAATAACTTTCTTTATATTTATAAACGACGTTGTTTGAAGTCTCTGACCTCCCTCCTTGCGTACGACCCTTATCCTGTATAGACAGTTCACGATAAAGTGAGCACTGTATAACAAATTATTGCGAAATTTGTTCTAAGAAAAGAACGACGGATGAACTTCACGTACAAGTAACGGGTATCCACACATTAGTTAAGAGACCATTTGGTTGAAACATGTTTTTGACATTATATTTTCATTTTCAAATACAGTGAGATGTAGTAAAGTTAAAAGTGTAAAAAAAAAAAAAAAAAAAAAAAAAAAACACAAACTACAGTGCATTAAATTAACGGTGAAGTTTTGTTACATGTGAAACATTGTGATTTGTGAACCTTAAAAACAACTGAGCTATGACGTCAATCCGATGTCTGGACAGTACTCTTTGAATTGATTTCGACATGGCGTAACTTTCCACGCAGTTACCCTTGTTTTTCTCCACCTACTTGCTACTTCAAGTGCGCAACACAGTAATCCAAAGGTATGTTACATTTGTTAAAATTTTGTTTGTGGATTTTGTGTATTTTGTTCTAAGAAAATTGCAGTAATCGAAAGACATTTTAAATTTGTTAAAATAATTTTTGTGAATTTTGGTCTAAAAAAATTAATACCTTGAAATGTTCAAAACTGTTTGAGAAAATGGAATAGCGGTAACTGCTTGAAACGTTACTTGATTTTCTCTACTAGGGACTAGGAAGGCGTCTTAAGAGAATGTTTCTTTAAAAAAAATATTAATAAATCTACCAAAAGTATACTCAATGTTTAGACACGAGAACTGCTAAAATAGCACCGTTTTGCACCTTGAATTCCAAATATTTTTCCGGGGAAGGACCCCTGGACTCTCTCCTTTTATTATGGGATAAGTGTTCCTCCTCGTATGCAGCTCTACCTATGTCAAAATCCACGAGCTAAGCCTGGTTAATTGAGTCTTGTGAAGAATTATTTTACAAGCACTTATCAGTAACACGATGCGAATAATTTTCCTTATTCACAGCGTACACTGTTAGAAAGAATTGTTTCATTACACTAAATTTATTTGTTTGGGTGATGTTTGCTTCCGCTAAACAATATTTTTGTTGGCAAAACCAAGCATCGAGTCCTCCAAACAAATTTAATTACTTCCCTCGCCCAAATTATTAATTTAAACGCACTTTGTTTGTTTCAAACATATATTTGGTTATTATAGGACGTCGAATAAATATTTTGTGTAAACAAACAACTTGTTACAACTTGTCAACAAAATAAAATTGTTCATTATAATAGATGTGCTTTGAACCAACAATTTTTCGATGGACTAAATGATTTTGTTGGCGAAACTATATCCATTTGGTTGACTGGCGGTCGTAACCAGAGCACCGACAGACATGACTGGACGTGGAAAGAGCGGCAAGGGCCTGGGGAAAGGTGGCGCCAAGCGTCACAGGAAGGTGCTGCGTGACAACATCCAGGGCATCACCAAGCCTGCTATCCGAAAGCTGGCCATAAGATGGCGGGCACTGTATACCTCAACTTTCACAATAATAAGCTTGTGCGACAATTAGCGCGCCTAAACCATTAAACAGCATAATTAAAGGATCTTAATTTTAGCTATAACAATTTCAAAGTGGCTAATTCGAGTGATCATAAAATAAAATATTATAAAATTGAAAAAAATATCGCAGCTGCACGTCCTGTTCTTTATGCTGCGGTGGACGGTGATTATTTTAATAATATTATTTGACGTCGTTTACCTTTCCGCAGACGGAAGACAAAATTGTCTGAAAGAAAGTAGTACAATATAAATATAATATAAACTATTCCTGTACAAATAACAATACTATCATCATAGAAGCAATCATAGGACAGTTGTGTTCGGGAGCTCAAGCGATGCGGACGTGCTAAGCTGTGTGCGGTACTTCGCGAGTGCAGTGTTTGCTGTTTCGACGGGCTACCACCTTGATGATGCCCGCCTATAACTGGGCCGTTTAAAATGTCGGTTATCAAGAGAGTCAATACACTACGTATAACTTTCTCGTCACGACCGTCAGCAGCGGACATTCATGAGTGGATGGACACGGAACTGGGCGTATTGGAACCTACTTTGTTAGCGATACAATTAGACGGTCATGAAAATTGTATTTTTGTAAAATTTGCGGACAAAAACACTTGCCATAAAATTCTTTAGCAAACTGGCGGTAAGTCGAGTAAAATCCCATACAGGGGAGATTATTAACATGCAAATAGATGTTGCAGTCGACGACTACCGAGTTGTCAGAATACTAAACGTCCCTGTTGAGGTAGAACTGGTTCATTTTAAAAATGCGTTGGCACCTTACGGTACATTTGTTAGTGCATATGAGGAAATTTGGTCCAGACACTATAAATACCGCGTAAAAACTGGAGTGCGAGTTATGAAACTAGTATTAACGAAAAACATTCCTTCTTATTTAACTATAGCAGGTCACCGTGCTGTTATAATTTATGAAGGACAACAACGAACATGCAGCTATTGCCATACGCCTAGACATGTCCGTTTAGAATGCCCTAGTTTACGTCAACGTGACGACCAACGTCAAGTGCGGGACCAGCAGCCAGAAGCTAGCGGGATCAGCGTGGACTCCGCATATATGCCAGCTACGAAGGACTTTCCAGATCTACATTCTCCAACCAGCAGACGACCGGTTCAACTACCGCTGCGAGAGATCGAAGAATCATCGTTCACCAGACTACAGCCCGTACTTCAAGGGCGCAGCTCATCTTCTACGAGTGCTACAATCATGACACAACAGACGCAGCCGGATGGGTCCCTTCAGATCGACACACCACCCACAGTCTGCGGCCTCAACACAAATGGCAGGTGAGTGCAACAACCCGGGGGCCGATTAAATATCGCTTTTTACGGGTGCAACGCAAAATTTGCACCTGCGTTGCGTCTGGTTGCTCTGCATTGGAATTAAATACTCAAGTAATGCAATACAAGACCCAGTTATCTTACTCTGCACTTGCGTTGCGCTGCGTCGGTGCAAATAGCAGGTGGTGATATTAAATCGGGGCCCAGGACATGGTAGTTTCTGGCGGTTCAAATACACAATCTGAAAATGAAGATTACGCGTCGCCGATAGGTTCTGTAATAGATGTGGCAGCTTCCGCGGAGTTACGAGTCAAACGTAAACATAAAGGGAAATATTCCTCACCTAGTGTGCCAATTAAAAAATTAAATGCCTCTATAACTCAACAGCAGAGCGTCAACAGTCCTGTATTAAAGCGTCCCCAAACACTGGAAACTGGTATAAAAATGTTGACAGACGTGACTTAACAAGACAACACAACAGTTCAACGTGTTTTTTTTATATAAACCTTCAATACAGTTGATGAGACGCGAAATGAAGATAGCTTCTTTAAATATTTTTGTTATGACGTCCTCTTTGAATTTTCATTTATTACGTCAAATAGTAATATCTATGGCAATTGACATTTTGTTTTGTTGCGTAAATGAATAAATAATTATAGTTTTGGATAACTATATGATAATCAGAAAATATTATTTTCGTGCAACTTAATCCAGAAAGTATTATCCAGAAATCAACAAAACAATATCAGTCAATACAATAATCTTTTTTACATAGAGTACACAAAATGAAAGTGAACTACAGTTTCTTCAGGAAGTAGCAACAGCAATATTTCCTGGCTTTGAGAATTTCAATGTGTACGTCAACACCGGTCCAAATAATCGTGGGACAGCTATTATAACTCGGCCGGGATTCGAACTGACTAAATTACGACTACATCAATTCGGAAGAATAATTTCCGGAATTCTTCCGACACCAAATGATACATCGGATGACAATTTGTATAACAGAGACATGTTGTTTGTATATGTTTATGCTCCTTCAGTCTCTCAAGGACGTGTGAGTAGGAATGCGTTTTTTACGACGGACATTTTACCATATTTAGATGGTAGCAATATCGTCCTTGGCGGAGACTTCAACTGTGTTCTGTCATCCATAGACATTTCAACGGGTACAGGGAACAATGGCAAGCCTCTAAAGGACTTAGTCAAACACGCTTAAGTGATATTACAGAGATTTAAAATGTTCCCGCTCCACACTTTACGGGGGCGCAGGCAAGTAGGCCCAACGACAACCAGGCCCATAGTGACAGTGACGGATTTCATGTCAAGATACCAACTCTATAATAAAGGCCTATGAAATGTATTTTACACGTATTTTTTTCCAAAGAATCTGTAAATATGGTAGCCATGCAACGCATGGTCAATACAATTAATCATTCTTATAACGACGGAACAATGCGAACATTTATTACAACCTCGTACAGATGCTGAGATATATAGCCAAATTAAAACAATACCGAAACGAAAATCCTCAGGGATAGATGGCATTACCAATGAATTTTATAATTCTTCCTGGGACATAATATAGGGCAAGACTTTTGCGACATGGTGCGTGATGTTTTTACCAGTGGCAAACTTAGTCCTTCCCAACAACAAGGAATCATAGTTTTAATTCCAAAGTCAAACAATACTTATTCAGTATCACACTACCGAACAATTACTCTACTTTGCACGGACTATAATATTATAGCAAAAGTGCTAGCAGCTCGTATGAAAGTGACATTGGCGTGTGTTATTGGGCCAGAACAATGTTGCGCTTTGGGAAAAAAAAAAAAAAAAAGAAAAGGAAAAAAAAAAAAGCAATAATGCATGGCCTAGCAGCATTATGTGACACACAACTACTTGCGGCACGACTACATGAGCCAACTTCATTACTCAACATAGACCTAGAAAAAGCTTTTGATAGGGCAAATAGAAATTTCCTATACGCTGTCATGAGACGTATGGGGTATCCTGAGGCTCTAATAAACTTGCTAGCAGGATTCACCCAGAATTCCTTTTCGAGGGTGCTTGTAAATTGTACTCTTAGCCGTCCTATACATATAATGCGATGTGTAAGACAAGGGTGCCCATTATCAATGATACGGTTTATCTACATAGAACCTCTGATAAGAACCTTGAGCCAAAACCTTTCCGGAATGCCGACCAGGACGCAGATATTTAAACTGAATGCATACGCTGATGACATTACTTGTCATACGCACAGAGCAGGAAGTACACATAGTGCAAAATAGTTTAAACATTTTTGAAGCGGCTTCAAATGCCCAAGCAAACCCCGCAAAAACTAAAATTCTTGCGCTCCGATCACGTTCAGCAACTATTTTGCACTCTGCCCCGTATGTGGATGTAAATGAAATGTCAATTTTAGGAGTTCCATTTATGCACGACTCAATTCAGTCATGTAATCGAAGCTGAGATTTGACATGACAGTGTCAGGGGTTCGAGGAAAATTGTTACAAGCACAGTTTCGAAACAGAAATGTTTACAAGAGAGCGACGTTGATTAATACGTATTTTCTTTCAACGCTATGGTACTTGGCTCACGTGTTTCCACTGCCTACTCGGCAAAATGCACAATTAACGACATATATAGGTTGGTTTTTGTGGAAAGGTTATTTATTTCGCCTTGATCGAAGACAACTTTTATCTACCCCCGGGTCGTGGAGGCCTGGGTTTGGTGGCACATGACAAAAAATGTATAGCCTTGTTTCAAAAATTAGCGATTCAAACTTTGTTGTCTCCGTCCGATCCAGTATATGCAGAAATTTACAAGGCAGCGTGGAATGGAATGGCGCTGCCACATTTTGTATTTACTCGTGCATTGCGGCAGTTACGAACAGTTGTGAACAATCTTGACGAAGAAATAACTGTCACTACAAAAATACTTCTTAGCAAATTTCAACATGACAATAGATTTGTTCCGTTGGTGGAAAAAAATAATAAATAAAGAAATACGATCTATTGGCCTTACGTTTGGCGTAATATAGCCAATATGTATATCTTAAGTGATCTCAGAGCTGCTGTTTTTTGTTTTGTTAATGACCTCATACCCACGAAGGAAAGACGTTACAATATAAAACTTGAAGACGATGAGATATGAGAGTTATAGTTGATTACTGTTTTGTGTATTTCGTAGCTTTGTGAGCTATTAAATCCAGCACTTAATTTAACTCTTTTATTTCTAATTATAAGACCGCTATCCCAAAGAACTCATGGGAATTGCCCACATATAAAGTTTATGTCTCAAACTTGTAACAATACGAAAGAATTATCACGGCCTGTCTTTAAGAATTCACTCAGGTATTGTATAAAGTTTGTGGTGTGGGACGGGTGGGGTTACGGGTTCGTATCCCGTACAAGACTTTGCGATGGGAATTACTATGACATCATACGAGCATATTGCGCGCGCTCTTTACACTGAGCTAAGACAGTTTATAGTTCACTGTTACTGAGAACGCTAGCTGTTAAATGCCTTCATCACATATTTTATCAAGAGTTACTGTTTACATTACATAATTTCACGCGGGCAAAGCCGCAGCCGACCAGCTACTTTGTAGAGAAATAAAGATGATTTAAAAACAAAGATGTTCTGCAATTGAAGTACGCCCAGCGAAGTGGACTGGGTAAAACTGTTTGTATTTGTTGTTTTATAGATATACAGAGAATATAGTAACTCCATCAATTAATACGTAATTAAAAGTTAGTTACTCGTTTATAGTACACGCGGGCGAAGCCGCAAAGGGACAGCTAGTGTGTGTGTGTTTGTGTGTGTGTAGGTGTGTATGTGTGTGTGTATATATATATATATATATATATATATATATATATATATATATAATTATAAGTTGCAGTAATAACTCTACAAACTAACTGGGTAGTTGATTTTATAAAAATTTTGTATTATTTACATAATTTGTTTTAAGTAAATTTAATATTTATGCATTTTGAATAACCAAATAAAATAATAAATAATAACTATAGCACAAGGAGCGGAAATTATGGATCGTGGCCTTATATTTATGTCAAAGAATTTTCTTTGTCTCTCATTTTCAGTTTAAGCTTTGCAAGTCAGAATATAAACACTAATTTCGGAAATGAAGAGTGAAAAAACCCATACGTGGGCGATGTTTAGTGTCATTGAGTTCTTCAACTTTTGAAAAAAAATCACACTTGAAACCTCTTCACTTCACGAAATAATTGATACGGCCATCCTTTTACAAAGCTGGCATCTTTTCTGTAATGTCGGCCATTTAATGTCATCTTTAGAAGTCGATGATAAATATAAAACAATAAAGGCCGTCTTGTTGCAAGTACTCACAAGTTCCGATTAGCCTACACACTGTAACACAAGTATCATGGATAGTTGCAATGTTTTTCGCTTATCAGTAAGGAAATCCAAAGTTGGAAACGTATTTCAAGCAGTGTAGTGTAGAAAAACAATTACAAAATTCTTTTTAATTATGGTATGACACAGTATTGTATCTCGTTTATATTTACACAAATTTTAAATTTTAACAAAAACTAAATATTTATGGCACCAGTTTAGAAAGGTAGTGGTTTTGGAAGTGGTAATACTAACACTAACAGGAAAGACTGTGGTTGAAGTAACGCAATTAAAATGCTGTTCATTTAGATTTCTCAGCTAAAGAAATAACGCGAGACGGATTCGTCCGTAGCCTTTGTAAGGATTTCAGCCCGGGATTCGCGTAGAGTGATTTCGGGAAACCATGGAAAACCGAAATCAGGATGGCAGGAGCTAGAATTGCGAATCCAACGTGTTACGTTGCGAGACCTCGCTCTACATGCAGTCTGAATATGGTATTGTATTATTTGTACTCAGTCCTATCATTAATAACATACATAGCAGGGCGGCTACCTTTCGCGTTAGAGGCCCAGGAGTGACGGAGACATAAGAGCGACGTTGAAACGCGTGTCAAATGCCGCATCACCTCAAAGATAAAAGCTCTGAAATAGCGTGCAAGTTTCCCGCCGAACCGTTTTTACTATGTGACATTAAGCGGTTTTCCATATAATTTTATTGTTGGAATGTTTGTAGCAAGTTCAGTGCACAGCGCAATCTGAGTTTCACATACATCCGGTTAGTACATTTTGAAGTACGGCAGTCTGAAAAAACCATGTTGGAGGACTTAGAAATAGTGTTTTAATGAGCAAAGTGACTTTAACATTGAGATTCCGACCTCGTCTGAAGTGTGTTTTCTGTTTGTACTTGGCACAATGGGCACTCGTGGAATTGTTTCGTATTAACAAACCTGTTTACGAACTCACTACGACGTATTCAAAGCGTGAGGCGGACGGCGCCTTTAAAGCAAAAGCGCACATGAGCATAGATACATTTTATTAAAACTTTTACAGTCTATTGATGACCCCCATTTTTTTGCAGACATTCACATGATAGAATTAAGAACACATATGTGAAGTATTCGTTGTAAATAACACAGGAAGAAAATAGCCCTATTGAATGTAGCATACTTCAAATAAAAGTTGCCAAAATGTTGACATTTTGAAAAGTCTCTAAAGGCTATCTTGCACGAAATTTATAATTTCAACAAACGTCGCATGGCAATTCCGTCGTTTGCTTCATACTGTAACGTGTCAGAGCTCTCGACGACATTGGACTGAGCGACCTGATGCCACCTCCCCCTCTTCTGCTCGCTACAACCAGTCCCGACTACGAGGTGGCGGACTACACCCCTCCTCCCCAAAGCCGCCTCCTCCTGACAATACGGGCCATTCGTTCCTGCGCAGACGTCACGTGCTTTCGGACTGAGTGGATACCTGTCAATCATCCTTGACAGACATTCAGCTCGGATATGACTGAATGTTACTGCAACACTTGAAAATTTCGGCTTACATCAACCAGCATTGTCGACGAGCCATGATAACGTTCTTGGTTAAAAATGCTAGGCCGTTCAGTATCTGATGTGTTCAAATGTTCAGTTTCTCGGACAGGTCTTCAGAACGCTCAGCGCATATATTTTTCAAGGAATGCATGTGTGATGTTTTAAATCATCAAGGAGACCTCCCTAAGAATTATTATAGATTCATGTGTACTGTTTTACGAAGAATTGCATCCATATAATTTTAGGCATGTATCCATATTCATATGACTCAATTATTATCGATACAACAGTACTTTATACACAAGCTGTAAAAAGTAAGTTTTACAGATGTCGTACATTACTTACAGCAAATTAATATTTTCTCTTCCTGAATTATATCAATTTTATTTTAGTCTATGTAGTGTACTCGATCGTGTTTTGTAGATGAAGAAAAATTCCGTGAAAGAAATGCCAAGAAAATAAAGTAATAACATCTATCTGATAATTGTTTCCGAATAATTTCACTTTTTGTTAAACACCTCAGCGACTGTATTGTAACGTACAGTATATCGTGTTTTAAGGAATTTTTTACCACATACTGTAAAAATGTGTAGAAACAAGTGTGAATACCCAGTCGATGTATTTGTGTAAATGTTAATTGAATAAAAACTTAGAAAAGAAAGGTATGATATGATTTGTAGCTAAGTGAACCAGATTTATTTTTATTGGGTTAAATGACTTTGATAATTTTTAGTCAGACTTAATGTCTCGTCGACAGCGAGGTCATTGTACGGCTGAATACAACTTCACAACTTAGAGGAACTAGGGAAGGACTCGGCCACAGCCTTTGTTACAAGAGCTATTACAATATTCGCCTGGAGAAATTTCGGGGATGCCATGGAAAACCTAATTCAGGTTGTTAGTCCAACATGTTACCAACTCATTGACCTATACACCACAGCTAAAAGGATTTTTTTATTCTAAAATTAAGGAGGTGAAAAAGTAATATCATTGACACCTAATAAATATGCAGAGCTATTTTTAGTCCATTATATTTGCCTTAATGATTTGTTTATGAATACACAGGGTGTAACAGAAGTGATAGTCAATAATGCACACGTGGAAAGTACTGGCCAAAAGAAGCTACAAATGTCCAATAAACATTGGTACGGAAATCAACCGTTGTCGAGATAGAACATATTGTTTGTTGCAGTTGATCAGTATGTAGGAACACATGGAATTTCTAATCTTTAAAGAAGGTGTTCAAAATATTGCCCATGCGTCTGAATGCAACATTGAACTTGTCTATGAAACGAGTTGCAAATCCTCTCAGGCAGTCCTGGTGTATTCTGTAAATGCTGCGAGGCTGCTTCAATCCATAAGCGTAATTCTTCAAGAGAGTTGACCTCAGTAGCATAGACCAGGTTTTTGACGTGACCCCATACACAGAAATCCCTGGGATTTAAATCCGGTGACCTTGGAGGCCATGGCACAGGTCCTCCTCTACCTATCCAGTGTTGACCATTCCGTCGAGTTAGAAGCCGGCGCACACGTAATTGAAAATGTGCTGGAGCACCGTCATGCATAAACCACATGTTTAGGCGTTGGTTCAGTGGAACATCATAATCATGAAGCAGATCTGGAAGTACATTACGCAGAAACTGCCTGTACCAATCTCCGGTTAGTCTCTGTGGTAGGAAGTGTGGTCCAATTATGCGGTCTCCGAGCAGTCCGGCCCAGACGTTCAACGAAAAACGTTGCTGATGTCGTGACACGTGTGTCGCATTAGGATTGACATCGGCCCAAATGTGATAGTTACGGAAGTTGAAAATGCCGTCACGGGTAAACCCAACTTCATCCGTGAACAGAATACTGCTTACAAACAGAGGGTTCAAAGTACACGGTTGTTGCATCAATTGGCAGAAATTCTCTCTAGGAGGGAAGTCTGCATTGTTGAGAGCTTGCACACGCTGGAGATGATACGGATACAGTTATTGCCGATGTAAAATCCGCCACACACTCATATGACTCAGCACACGCTCCTGGATAGCAATCCTCCTTGTTGAAGTACTCGGACGTTCGTGTACAATGTCTAACACCCTTTCCTCAAGATCAGGTTTTATGGATCTGGGTCTACCTTCTCGTACATTATGTGCGAAACTCCCACTTTCTCGACGGCGCTGATGTAACCTCGTAAATGTACGTCTGTCGGGCTGCCTGCGGCGAGGAAAAGCTTCTTCATACAATCGTGCAGCCTGAAGTGCATTGCCTTTAGCTTTGCCATACATGAAGTGCATGTCAGCGTACTCTTCATTAGTGTAACCTCCGTCCATGGTGCCTTTACTTTCGTAACTGATAGTCTGTACGGCACAGTGCATGTAGGGAGCGAGGGGAGTAGTTGCGCATTGTCAACAACCTGATAGGCGAACCCATACCTTGACATACCAGCGTAATTACCTAGGAATCCAAACACATTTGGAGTTGGTTCCCAATTCGACTTGTTACGAGGACTCGACAACGGTTGATTTCCGGACCCATGTTTATTGGACATTTGTAGCTTCTTTTGGCCAGTACGTTCCATGTGTGCATTATTGACCATCACTTCTGTTACACCCTGTATATTATTTTAAGAGTCATGAAATTCAAAAATTAGGAGAGTGAAAACAACTAAAATGTTTTTTTTTCGCAATGTCCGTAAAATATAATAAACACGATGAGCTATCGTTAAAATCTTTGCTTATAAAAACTTGGCTACTGAGTGTCGCTATTTAATTATGTCAGAAATTTTATGCTGTTCTTTAGAAAAAAAAATGGACCACTTGTGAATTATTTTTGAGGTAGGTATTCACAAAAAAAATTAGTTTTATATTCAAAATATGACATCCCGTATGTTAAAAATATCCTGTACTATAGAGACTTGTTTGTCTCGGGACAGCTACTTGACTCATTTTGTGCCTTGCTCCGAACGTTTTGTAACATCTTTGTCCCTGCACCGCTCGTTATCACAGTCCACGCCCACTGAAAGATCTCCCAGTTACAGTTTTATTATCCCACAAGTGAACAGAGCAGTACTTTTCTGCTATACCTCTCCCTGTGATCCAAGATTAGCCCTCATCTCATCGTTTCTTCACAACAAAAAATATACCAGTTCGTTAGCCAGCTGATTTCTTAAATTACTATACGAAGCATTTTATTTGTATTGGTATTCTATTTCTTCAGTCATCACTGAACGTCGAAAGTATAGAGTTACGATAAATACATTAATTATAATATAAATGCGATATGTTATGTATACGATAACGCCAATGCTGGTCATGCAAATTACATAACTGTACAGAATACGTTCAAAACAAAGCCGCATATATTTCGTTGCCTTATGGTAATACCACATTTAAAAATTTCTATATTCTATCAAGTATATAACTTTAGTTTGGTACACGAAAATATGTTTACGTTATTACAGGTAGAACATTGAAATTACAGACATAGTTAAAATGGTCTTGCAGGTATGTGTTTAGTGCAGTAATAAGATAATTTCACATGCATGTCAAGTTACTGAACTTTTAAAACTCTTTCCAAATTTATTTCTTTTTTCATTTATTTACCATGTTTCACCGGTCACATTAATCAATTTATAAGTGAACATTGCTACAAAACGTGAATCTTGGAAAGCTTGTGCATTGCAATGAACAAAAAATAGCTTGAGATAAGTATCACTATATTACGGCACGGCTCCTGAAAACTAGTTATATTACTCACAGTTACATTCGCAAATTTTACGTTGGGGGATCTCTGTTCTATTCTTTACTATGATTTAAGAGTGAGACGCACTATCTACATATTGCAGTGATATAAAAAATAGTTTTTTAAATTATCAACACACTCAATCGTACTGTTTCCAAGTGAGAGCAAATATTAATTTTAAATACAGCAATTTAATGCCTGGCTGGTAGGCAACAGGCTAAGTTTTCGGCGTTGTGGTCAATTCTCGTTTCGGCATTGTGGTCAGTTCGCGTTTCGGCGTTATGGTTAATTCTGCTTTCGGCTTTGTGGTCAAATCTGCCTTCGGCGTTGTGGCCCTCTGCGCTGTGGTATTTCGGCTTTAAGGTACATATCGGTTGTACAGAGAACGCCATTTAGTTCTTTTAAGTTAGTTTTTGGGCATTCCTGCAGAGAGAGTTTTCGGCGTTATGGTATTTCGGCGTTTTGGTCATTCGGCGTTGTGGTCATTCGGCGTTATGGAATACAGCACTTTTCTAGCCTTCGGCGTTGTGGTCAATCTGGCTTTCGGCGTTATGGTATTTCTGCGATGTGGTGCGGCCCCGTTTCCAGGCGAATGATGGGATGATTCCTTATCAACGACCATGGCCGATTTCTCTTAGTTCGTGTAATTGTGTAAATTAGTGTGTCGACGTGACGTAAAAGTCCACTTACCACGTTAAAGACGTATTATGAGGAGTTCTAACAGAATACTAAATGTTACAAAAATAAAACAAAAATGCAATAGTATTAAACAAATATTACCGTACCATTTAAAAAGTAGATTTATAGGAGTCCAGTTAGGGAGTTCAGTATTATGGTGTACGTGGCTAGGTAATTTGAGTGCAGTACAATGATTGAATATACATGAAGTTTTCTTTACCGTGTTTCCGATTTGTGACTACTTAAATGACAAGGTAGGTGTAACAGTGAAAAACTGAGTGTCTTAGTTTTACTTAGACTGTAACGGCGCGGCCGCCCGTTACTATTTTTCGTTCTAATTTTTCATCTAGGTCGCTGTTGCTTAATCGTTTATTTATTTTGTTTAGTGCTCTTTCTGTTTGGTTGGTACCATGGTTCTGGTTGTTTGTTTTCTTGGTTTCCTATCCTAACAGTGTGTGCTGGTTTAGCTGCCGCGAGGCAGCGCGGTAATCTGGGGTGGCATTGAGTTCTTCAGTAGCCACCGTCGTGTACGGTTCTGTTTTTTTAATCCTGTGTCGAGAATTCGGCACACGTTATGTGATTGTGGTGTTCCCGAATCTTCTAGAATTTTCGTGCTGTCTTGTGTCTTTATTGAGAATTTTTTCATAATAGTGGTTCAGATTATTAATTAGTGTTATTGACCGTGGGCGTATTAAGCTATTAGCAATTAAATTAAAAAAAAAAAAAAACAAGAGGGGTTGCACTGGATTTGAGCGAGGAGTGCGCTCGACGGCGACCTGTCTTAGAGTGTCTGTGTTTAGCGGTGGACGTATTCTCTCCTTCGGCGAAGTATGATTTGGGGCAGGTTGCCCTTCATACTTGTTCCTGTGGATTTTCCTGGAGTCAACGTACGGTTCGTGGGGCCGTGAATCTGCTGGAGGAACGACGAGCTGCTGGGAGCCGGAGTGCAGCATTACGATATTTTACCATGGGTCTGCCCAGAACCTGGGACTACCAGCCGTTTTCACCTGTTCTTTGGACTTAAAGCATTTGCTGCATTGAACTTATTCATATCTGACCCGTGTCGAGAAGACCCCAGAGTGTCCTTGCCCTTTGATCTGATAGAGGCCCGTGAAGTGGAGACTATACCCTGTTTCGCCATAGTTGCTGTTGTTTGGGCCGAAATATTGGATTTTTGCAAGGGCAGGACCATCTCTAGCCACAAATTCGACATATACCTATCTTGGAGTCAAATATAGTGCGAGACAGGCTAGTGCGCGTTTGTTATACGCGTGTCTGTACTATTGTCAACCTGGGGCGAGTTGGACAGTAACCTGATTGTCTCCCCCATTCGACTGTGGAATGATTGTTTTAAGACACTACGCTACGTTTCTGTGTTTTTAGACAGGAACAATTCCCCGTGTCATTAAGCAAAATGGTATGCAATATTTTGAATGCTTGTTTGCTGTGTATGCTTTTAAGGGCATCAGCGCCCTATTTAGGGCTCAGACCTTGATGATGATAGTTAAAATAAATAATGTATTTTTGTAGCTCGTGGCCCACTCTGTATTTATTCTTTGAAGTTAGTACCTCGCAGTACGATTCCGTCATTACTTACTCTTTACGCAGTAGGGGTTACAAGATCTAAATGTTAATGTCAACAAAATCATCGGTAGCTTTGAAAATCTGTCTGGTTTTTGAGTGTTTAAAAAAAGTGTATGGGGAGTGTTACTCCAAATTATTTATAGATAAAAACTTATTTCGGGTAATTATTATATATAGATTACAATGACTAACGTACATATAACAAATTAATGATAACAAATTTTGCGTAATCTTGTATGACGAATAAAAAACCACAAACAATGAAATATATTAGGTTTTAAGATTTTTACAAGAAATCGGTGTACCACTCACACACAGCGAGTAATTATGTTCAGCATTCACGAGTTTATATTTTGGGTTCGACGCAAATAAAGATTTTGAAATCGTTAGAAGTATTACCTTGTCAACTTTGACCGCGATAGTAAGTAGCCTACTATACGACATTCTTCTAGATCACTAATCTATTATTTGGGAGTTTATGATAATTTCTTAAATGTTTCAGTCAGTCAAAGTTGTTTTAATACAAATAAGTGTGATTCGAACTTTCATATTAGGGTTGTATTTGCGTACGTGTTTTACAGTGTTTTGAAAAACAAAACACTTTTATTAAAACAAAAACAAAAATTGTTATGCAAATTGAGCCAGAAACTTGTGAACGTTTTAACTGCTACTCACCTACGTCGTCGTCATCTGTAACGGTCCCATTTGAATTTGTAATTTTATTTTTAGTTTTACGTAAGTGGTCCGCTCTTCTTGTCTTGATAACCTGAAAAAGAAAGCGTGGGTGATATACCTACTTTACTTTCCTCACATGAAACCTATACATTTTTGTTTGCAAAATTTCAAAACTCAGTTCTCCTAAATATACGCCGGATACTTTAAACCGGCAATTGTTACAGTTTATTTAATTGTTACTGTTTAGTTAATTTTGTAGGCTAATTTATAATGAAACCCTGGACAGAAGTTAAGATCTACTGTTATTTATAATGAGCGTAAACGTTCAAATGTTTGAGGGTAGCTTACCGTAAATTTGATTTTAAACAATATAATTTAAGATCAATTGTAAAACTAAGTTGTTCGACTTTCGTCCTTTGCGCATATCCACTGCGTTAGAACTTGTTAATTTCTTTAAAAATATAAACAGTAATATAATATTGGTTTTTCATCTTAAGTATGAAAGGCATTAAATTTACGACCCCGACTCTCACATCTGCACCTAGTATTCTTTAGACAAGTATAATTTTCTTTAAATTAGTTTTCATCCCCCGTGTGTATATTTTAGTCCCAGGATTCAACGTATCGTTATAATATACTACAAACACACAGTTTTGTTCAAATAGGTTCATCCATTAGTTGTAGTGAGTTGATGAATAGCCATACCGTTGTGTGTGGCAACTACTTTTAAAACAGATTTTATAACCTATGAGAACGTAAAGTGTTATGTACAGCGCCAAATTTTGCGTGGACAGCGCAAAACGTTCCTGAAATATAACAAGTTAACTTAATTATTTAGGAAGCCCTATCTCTAGAGACAGTGGAAAATCGCAAGAATTTTTTGTGTCACCGTATTTGCAAAACAGAGTAGCGACCGCAGCTTGCATAGTTAGAGGATGGTTATGTAGTTGTTTAAAGGCAAATATAAAATATTCAGTTTTGGTGCACCGAAGTTATCACTGGCCTAGTCAGATGGGGACCAACCAGTAACGAAAGAAAAACGTCAAATAGGCACATGTTATTGATGCCTAGCAAGCAGTTAACTTTTGCCGGGATAAATCACCGTCTCTACTTATTTCTGAAAATATAGGGATAATGAAAAACTGAAGAAATTAACTAAACACTAGTCAACCAAACGCTACGTCCTGGCTTCCGAAAATATAAAATGTAAAATAAAGCTTCCAGAATAATGGAAAAGACCTAACTAATGAACAACGTAAGTGGTTATACGGGCATGTGCGTTCCTACTTGGTAGGGATTGAGAAGTTTGTTGGATGGTTATTGGAACGGGAATACTACTGGACGGGTTATGAATACTTTAGCTAATAGGTTTGTCAAATGACTCAAACTTCTGAAGAGGCTTGTTATTAAAGAACGACACATTTCAGAATTAAAAACGAAAATACCTCACTTTGTGATTGTTGAAAGGACGAAAAACAGTAAGCGAAATTTATAGGTTTCTGCGGGGAGTATAGTTGGTTCGGGGTAAAGTGAGCACTTCTTAAGCTCTAGTAATTTTTTCTTTCAGATGGTTTGTATTTTCTTGCATCTTTTTAATATTAACACCCTAAGTAACAATAAAAGTGTGTATAGATTGTACCCGTAGGTACTTAAAAGTTAACTTCTGGAGTAACAATCAACATTATTTTTTAATTATTATTCTTAAACAGTATGGTCTTCAAATGTGCTCACTGTACCGTGAATCATCTATAAGGTTGTGGAAATATGTAGTTGCTCGAAAAAACCTTGTATAATATAACCACTATAATGAACAATTTTTTACAGGTTCTCAAATCGATCTAAAGTGTCTGACAGGGATTACTTGCTAGACAAAGCGGCTGTTTTAAGCAATTGGTGTCACAGTCTCTTAAGCAACAACAATACGGATAGTACATTGATTGGACACAGCAGCAGAAGGTTAATGTAATCGTTTTTACAGCATGCAATTGACACTATTTCAGGCCTTCTGTATTGCTGATGACTGTATAATTCCTAAACATTTCATGTTGACTTCTTTCTTTGCAACCTTGATACGAGGAAGGAAGATACCAACCTCCGAACATTCAACTTTATGGAAAGAAGGAAAATCAATATTAAATATTGTACTGCTAATTGCTTCATCTTGTAATGTATAATCGCGTAACTTAGCGAACGTAAGTCACAAGACTCAGTTTCCCTATCCCTAAATAATTTTTTAAAATTTTGTTTTCGTATTCGCATAAGCATTTTTTTAAATGTTTTACTTTTAAGAGTTATTTTGTTACTTCATTTGTATATTTTCAGCAGGACGGACTGAGAGAGTGATACTTATAGTAAGGATGTGAACGTACGTACATTAGTTTTAGTGTCACAATCATAGCAACAACTGGCGTTGAGTTGACTTTCCTGGTAGTCAACAGTAAATTGTCGTAACTGATATCAGGAGTGTGGAAAATTCAAATCACTGAAGTCTTTCACATCCACAGACAGTCTCTTTTGATCAACATACTATGATTATTTTAAAACTTAATACATATTCAGTCTAGTGTTCTTACGTACTTATTTGTACAATAAAAAACTATAAAGAGAAAAGTACTTTAGAATTCTTAACATATTAATGACAGATGTTTTAAATGCTACTAGTACAGTGCATCAAGACAGGGATTAACTATATGAATTTCTACCAAAAAGTGACACGTTCTTCCTATGTTAAGTCCCCTACACTACTGTCAATTCTGTGGATATATTTTGGAACAATTTGAAAACCAGCAAGCGCAGAATGTATCATGATTCTGGAAAAGGTATCCATCCAATAATCGAAACATGTTTCCTGATATACAGCCCGTAGTCAAAGTCGACAGTGACTCATTTACTCTGTTTAGCGTGTTCAATTATAGTTAACTCGGGACAAACGGAGAAAAAGAGTTAACGTTTAGACTGGCCTCCCAGGTCCTCTGATATGAATAGAACCGAATTTTTTTAATGCCACAGGATATGCTAGGTCAACACTTTTAGACATAATTCTGAACTCGAGATCACTCGTAGGATTAGTTGTATTACGGTGGACGTCAGTCATATTCTGCAGTTGTCAGTATCATCTTCGATTCACACAGAAATTTAGGCCAGTGATATTGAAAAAACAAACGTAAAACTTGTTTGTCCTGTAAGTACTATTTATATTCATTTGTCCATCACTATTCGTTAACAAATTATGAAACATTGATAACAAAATCATACAAAATTTTGCGTAGGAAATTTTAGTGAAAAACGATTACTCAAAATATCTTTCTGATACTCACCTGGCTACTCAGTGTATGCAGCACACGCAAGGAATCTCTCTGTAGTTTCCCCGTCGGTAGCAAATGAAAGAGAGGATCCCACTGAAGCAATGGCTTGAACGATCTCGACAAGACGATACTTGCCATACTGTAAATAACAAAAGGTTAGCTCACGGAATATTTGCTGGTAGTTCGGTACAATGCCGGTTTGTGTTAAAAATTTGGAAAATTCCAACTTACAAGTAAATAATACAATAATGGAGTTTGAGAAACGTTCCTGTGGGTAGTTTTATTGAATTGCGTGACATTTTATATTCCGTTAATACAGAACAATTTTTTTTTTTTTTACAAATTATTGCCATGATTCTGTGATACTGCCGTAAGGTGAAGAGGTCTTCGTCAGCGCTAAACACCGAGGATTTCGGAGCTGACGACGTTGATATGAGGTGCGTATGGGGTGGGGAACGGAAGATCTATGAGAAAACGTGTGATCAATGGCATTTTTCGGTATATGATTTCGACACGTGAAAATCCGGGTCATTTTCCCGGAAATCAAACCCGGATTGCTATTGGCGGTGAAGCTTAAATCGTATGAAACGCTTGTAAGTCGTCTGTGGTTGTATCATTTAAAGAAAGCTGGAATATTAATTATATCATAAACTCTCACTAGAAATAAATGTCTCAATTTCTAACTTTTGGCCTGCATCTAATGCAAATCTCCATAGTGGAATATATTCAATTATGTTATATATATATATATATATATATATATATATATATATATATATATATATGTGTTATTTCCGGTGTCCTAAACAACAGGAATAGAATATCTACGTATTGAGTGAGCAAAACCGTTTAGGTACCAGGAAATACATCCCCTTGAACATTCCGTGTGATAATGTTATGATGTCCACCACGGAATATTTTGTTTTCATTTCTTCTAGTAAATTTTATACAGTTGTGAAACGTATGTCAAAATCGCACTTTGTATCTTATTTATAACAATATAGAAATTAATGGTTAAGCTACGTTAATGATTTTGCAGTAATTTTTTTAATCAAAATTGTAAATATTTATAAGCATAAATAGTTTTACTGCGTTAGTTAATTTGTCACAAATTAAATAATTGAAACATTATGGACATTAAAAATACACATCCGTTATCATATTTGGCAAACGTAACGAATAAAGATCTGCCCAAAATATTTTCTTCTGGCACTTGCACCTTGTTACAATAAATTAAAACATTAAAAACTTACTTTTTTGTTGCTTGGACAAAGTCAGCTTCGTCATTATCTTGAGCGTTGATGGAGATACCCATTGCAGTTTCTGCGAATTTGAGAAAAATCGTTTTAGAATAAAATGCAGACGTTCAGAATGCCACAGTTACCTTAAATAATTCTCCTTACACTTACCAGCAATTATGTCAAGGGCACACAGTGATATGTACGGGCGTATGTCAAATTCTGGTTTGTTAACTTTGTTCTTAAGTTTCTCGATCATTTTCTGTCCATTAGAATTGAAAACCTCAATGAAGTCTTCAAGGATCTTAAAATGAAATGTTGGAGTAATGATGCGACGATGTTTCTTCCATTTTGAGCCTGTAACACGGAACAATTGTTTGTAAAAAACTGATAAATTGTGCGAGATGTGTATTTACTTAAACTCAATCCTAGATAGTTGAAACATAATTTCCATTCCTTTTATAAAAAATATTACGATACATTGCAATTCATACCGTAAAAAAAACAAAATATGATTGATGTTAAGTGTGATTTATTTAATTATTTGTTTTATACACGACATATTCAGCCACAGGCCGTTTTACAAATTTACAGTTGTGTTCAGAATAAATGAGCGGCTGAAAAAGTTAAAGTCCACTTCGGGTATGATCGCCGGCTGTTAAGCAAAGGTAACGCCTGAATACCTAGGCAAACACGCAGTGCAAGTAAGTGTCGCCAATCACGGTGAAGTTGGGGCTCGCGAAATACAGTCGCTCTTTTATTTGCTGTCCCTTCTAACCATAAAGTTGTGCCACTACAGCGAGGGCATTTGATTGGATATGTTGCGATAAGCTTTGTGACTACACTGTCGTCTAAGTAAGAGGAAGAATTACATATATCACTCTGGCAAGTTGTCATTAATTTACACAGAAATAAGACTCTTGTATTAATCTTCTATAATAAGAAAAGTTCCGTAATTATTTTTATTGGTATTTATATTGTTTTCACTGTCTCTTGAACAGCCAAATTAAATTATTAAGAGGAACGGCCACAGTATTTGTTGGTAAATCATACCAGCATTTCTCTGGCATGATATTGGAAACCTGTGGATACCAGGTTGACATCCGTGGCACAATCGGGTGGCGCGCCGACTTGCAGTGAGAGGTTCAGGTTTCAAGTCCCGGGTGAGGCAAGGGTGTAATGTAGTTTTGGTGGAATATAAAAATATGTGTAACCGTCTCTATAAATCATATTGCCAACGAGACGTAAACTTTTGAATAATAAAAATAAATAAATTGAAAACCGAAATCAAGATGGCCAGACTTAGGATCGAACCCAAGTCTTCCCAAATGAGAGTTTAAACCATTACAGCTGCGCCAGCTTTCTATAATACGTAATTATATTGCATGGACTTATAATTTAATGGGCTATACGTAGCGATAAATACAACTAAACATTGCCAACCAGTTATTTTGTCTTCCCTATGCACCGAGCTCAAGGTTGACACAGAGTGAGATAGAACAATACTAACACATTGAACTCGAATTTGGGAGGACCCGGGTTCGATACCCAGTCAAGGCATCCTGACATGGGGTTTTCCCATTGTTTACTTTTTCACTCCAAATGCTGGGATTTTTTTTTCAACAAAAGCCTCCCTTTGTCCCTTTCACGTAAGTTGTGTTATTTGCCTTCGGTATTGACATCATTGTCAACGTACGACGACAATTTCTGTGTGAATTTGTTACATAGATTTTCATCCTAGGCTGGTCTCGTCTCAGAAAAATACAGAATGGACAAATAGCAATACGTATTAAAACCAAGTCTCACAATTGACTGACATAACAATAATTCGTCTACTAACAGTTAAAGGCTACCGTGCATGTATATAATCCGATTATAAAATGAAATAGACATTGCAAAGTTTTGAAGTCTACGCTGATTAAAGAAAATATGTCTTATATAAAAGGGCTGCTTATTTTCCCGAAAAAAAATCCCTGCAACAATTAGTTCCAATGACTTGTGTGCACACTTGTACTAATGGTTCTTTATCAATTATTAGATGTTTTTATTCTCAGTGTTTTAGGAATCTACCCGCAAATCACAGGCGAGTGGTATCGAAGTAATGTTGTTTTGATTGACACAGTCAAATAAGCGATGTCTGTACACAAAGAACGCTGTCAATAACCACGAATAATAGCTGCTGATGTGCACGTAAGCCACTGAAACTAAGTGGTGCAAAAATAATTTCGCGAAAACTACCGGCAATACGCATTAGACATGATTATTTTATTTATGTTATTTTATTTACTTGGCGAAACTAAGACGTACGCCTTTTCTTACATTTAAACAGGGTTATTTTACATTATGAAGTTATAAATAACAATTTAAAAATATTAACAAAAACAAACTGTTGAAACGTTAATTTACAAATGGAGCTAAGTCTGTTTTTAGAAAATATTACTTTAGCAAAAAGACAATTTTATGTAAAATGGTATAAAAGAAAGGAATGTCAATCACTTATATTCTTGTAACATATGATTTAGTATAAACTTTTTAAAGGAAACAAACATTTTAAAGTTTTAACTTTGTTTTATAACAAAATAACATGTTTACTGTAAACTAAAGCTAATTATTACGAACATTTAAAAAATACGAGAAAACTGAATTTGGGAAACAAGAATTTTCAAATTAAGTCTGTTGCTTGAAAAAAAAACTTTCTTTTTAAAATTGTTTTTGTATCCCAATGTAGACATTATGGTTTTTATTTCTTCTGGGAGCTCATTCCACGCTTTGGATACAGATACACAAATTTACTTCGCAAGATAACATTTTTGAATTTGCTCAACTAGTTTGACGATTGTGATTATTAACTATTATGTGCAGAATAAAGCCGTTCTTACGGTTATCAGGAACCAAAAATCTTGAAAACTATCGATCCAGACACTTCGCGGAATGACTCGCGTTAAAGCTATAGTCAATGCGTAGCATTATTATGAAGTTTTGGAACAGAAGTGCGTTCCTACGTTCATTACGTCACTGTCAGGAAGGACTTTCAAGGTCACACATGCTTTGATGTGTATTTTATATGAGACCGGAGAAGTCTAACGTTTTATTGCCTGCATAGCCAAACAAGTGCACCTACGTTCAGCGACATAGTTGTGCAACGTGCAAATACAGAAGCTGAAAGGTGTAAAACAACTATTTATTTTTACGGAAAATGTTGTATGAAATTCATATGTTAGTTTGAATATTAGTTTCGGTTATGTCCAGTTAAGCCTAACTTAAAATATATCAGCCTGAATAGAACGAATTAAGCCACATTAAAGATATTTAAAATTAAGTTTACAATGTTTTGTGTCCTGAAGATCATGACGGACATCATACACATTATAAATTCATTTATGTAAGACACTTATTGAATTACGTTTAACAGGTAGCTCGAAAATTGTAGAAACACAAGTGTGCTTTGTGACGCAGTTTTAGTCCCAGGATATCAGAATGTGCTGCAGATTTACTGCTTACGTAAGAGCCAGGAATGTTCTGCTTTGTGGACCATTATACAATTTTATGCTTAACCAAGTCATTGAATCACAAGTCAGTGATATCTTTACGTATATGCGAGTCCCATCATCAACCAAAGTCATCTGAGTATTGGTATTTTCGAACACTTTACAGGGCACAGTTTCATTTTCCTACAAATTGACTAGTCTCGAATGTGTTCTGACAGAATTCGAGACGAACTCGTTTCATCCATAGAAACGTTCCACGTTGCTAATTTCGAACCTCATATATTCGTGGCTGTGAAATTTTTGGGTACTATGCTGTGCTCTTATTGGCTCGTTATATTCGCTAGCAAAAAGATGGGAAAAGGCGGCGAGAAATGAATTCAAAGTTAAACAAGTGGAAAAGGACATCACTGGGAGATATATAAAAATTATACTATTTATATGTCTAGATATTTTTATTTTCTAATATCAGTGATATTTATAAAATTGTATCATGCTGACCCATATATATTTATAATAGCAATTTATTGGTATTCTAATACGCTATATTCATTTTGGACGAATTATTTACTATGCTACTACACTTGACTAGAAACACAGTAGGAACTCTTGTCAAAGTCGTTTACTTACGTGATGTGTTTAACTTGTATTTAAAATATATTTTCTAATCGTGTATGTTACAAAATGCTAGTTTTCCTTATTTTTTACTTTTAATACAAGTACCATTACTTTATAGTGAGTACACAAGGATATAATGTTTCATGATTTTCCCAGTGACATTGATAAATCATAAGGAAATACTTAATATATATGGATGCAATTATATGATAACTTGCTATGCAATAATTACATACCAAATTTTGAAAAAAATAAAATAAACGTGGTACTGTTGATATGTCTAACCAACTTCATGCGAGACCTCAACTGGCATCTTCAGTGGGAAACAAAAGCACAATCGGATGATCATGAGCACTTAATATTGAAGGATTATAATGCGTCGGACAGAATACCACAACATGACTGCCCAATACGTTATCAAACTCCGGTCGTGTTTCGCTCTTGACTGTAACAACGGATATTATCCGGACAAAAACTTTGACATGAAACTTAGAACTGTGAGAAGCAGTCTTCCATTGCTCCACACCAGGTTTTATAACTTCAGCACTACTGTCTCAGGTAGCATTTCATATTATGAATGGATGCGTGGACTTGTAGGTCATCTTTAAATACCCTGCTACTATACTTTTGTTCAATTGTTTTGGTACTGACAGGTAATAGTAATAATAATTATTATTATTACTATTAAATATCATTTTCGCCTGTCTAAATCACTGAACGCACTCTTCAGTCCACACAAATATTCTCCAGATGCTGTTCTTTTACTAATACTTTACAGTTGTTTGGAGGAGCAGGTAAACTAAATAGCCTAATCTTGGCTACTGTACCTCGCGACGCAACAAACACCTCGACTACCAAGGTTATATTACGAATGCATCCATTATATGGCAGAGAAAAAATACGAAATTACAATAATTAATTTATGTATGGATTTTTATATATACGTCAAACAGTAGCCAATAACAAATTGTTTCAATATTTTTTTTTTTTCATTTCGAAATGACATTATGGGAAGACTGGTTGAGATATGTTTTTGACTACTGAGTATAACACCTACAAAACTAATATTACTAAATGCAATTATGAAATAATTGTTAAAACAAATATGAAATAATTGTCAATACAAACATAAAATAATTGTTTTTCCCATTTTGATCACCCTAACTACTTTCTAACGAATGTTACGTAACGAAACCGAAGAGTTTTGCCACAATCGCGTGAGTTATCGAAAAGTGCTAAAATATATTTCACAGCGTGTGTGGTGTTTATAAACAGAGTTGACCTATCTGAGTTAAAATACTCCTAATTTCATTTGTTACGAACTATGAGTGCCTAGAATCATAAGTGCCTAAAATCACTCGACCGAACAAACGCTCTTAAAAAATTAATAAATATATTTTATAAAGCAAGATTATTCCCTTGAACTAGGGTTTTATTTGGAGACATCAAAATTCTGATGTTACTTGCAAGGGAAAAACTGAACGTGGCAACGAACGTTTTCAGAACGATGTGCAAAATTACAAATTGGGAACAAAATAAGTTGTTAAAAAATTTTGTAGCAAGACACTTTGTTACTATTGCTCAAATCCGTGCCCGTCAGAGAAATATGACGGTCATACTTTTGTCAAATCCACGTTACAATTTTTCATATGATAGTTGAAAAACTATTATTAATTAGAAAACACATGTAAATCAATTTATTGTTCGTTCTGTAGCGATACATCTCGTAAACGAGGAGACCATATTACAGTTTAATAACAATTATATTATGTAAGACACAATACAGCTTAACCATGGCTATATTTCAAACACCTATACTGCAACAAGTTTCTTCTTATATTTTATAATATTACATATTACGAAAGAACTTAAAGAAATGACAAAAAAATTAAATATGTTTGCTTTATCCGAGAATCGAACATGTGGTTTTTGATACTTATGCATAAAGTTTACTGTAAATATAATTTTAAAATCTTATATGAACTAGATTACGTCCTTTATTCACGTAAGCTTTCACTCACGCGCTGTCGGTATGCACGTAAATTAACGAAACGTGTCTGTTAAATGGGTCACATTGAAGTTCGAGAGTCACTTTCTGGGTACAACAACGGTTACAGATAGCACATTCCGCTTATTTTCTTTGCAGAAATATTCCGTTACAATGCAATTATAGTACAAAAGAAGCTATTTTTTCTTTTGCCAAATCAACAAGTGATTAATTCCGCATTTTCTATTTCATTTAGTAATTTGTTTGTGATAAAAATAAAAAAGCACGAATTTATTCCTATATATAAAAGAGAAAACTGACTGACTGACATATCAAACTGTAGCCCAAACTACTTGACCTAGAATCATGAAATTTTTGTGTGATATCCTCTTATGGCGTAGGCGAGCACTAAGAAGGGATTTTTCGAAATTTGGCCTCTAAGGAGGTGAAGAGGTAAAATATGTTTCCGAAGAGACGTCGGTAGAGCTCGGGCCTGACGGCCTATCATCGTTATTTCTACTTTAATATGTCACATAAAAGTGCATATCAGCCAATTTCAGGATTTTTCGAAATTCAACATTTAAGAGGGTGTAAAGACGTTAAATGTGTTGCCGATTAACTATCGATATCTATCGAATCTGTAGGGAAAAAGAGTTGGTTTTCACTTTAAAATGTTGCTTACGTAAATACCCAAAGAGGTGATTTAGGATTTTTTTTTTTTGGAATTCGACCCCCAAACAGTAAAAAAGTGAAAAATGCCAATTTACTATCGTCGTGATTTTTACTTCAATTAGTAACGCATGCAAATGTCTATGACAGGATTCCAAGACGTTTCGAAATTCTTTAAATAAGGGGGTGATAATACGTGAAATGTGTTTTCGATTATTCCTCCATATCTATCGAACCAATCGAGATATCGAAGTGCTCTTGGCTGTAGATTGATACTTTTGTAAATATCCCAAATGCCATTAAAATATATTTTTCGAATTCGGCACTGAAGAGGTAAAAAAAAAGTAAGTTGTGTTTTCGATTCACAATCGATATATATCGATCCCATTGATTTTTATATGGTGACGTGATTTTTGTTTAAGATTGATGCTTACTCAAATACCTAAAATGTAATTTCACGAATTTTTGGAATTACACACCTAAGGAGGTTAAAAGAGATGAAAAGTGGTTAAATGTGTTTTTAATTAATCGTCCATATATCTTGAACCTAGCGGACTATTTTCGTGTTTTTCAGGTCCAAGGGACACCAGTTAAGTAGTCTAAAATGTGATACAAGGATATTTCGAAATTCAGTCTCTCAGGAGCTGAAAAGACCTGGAATGTGTTTTAGATAAATCTTCGATATATATCATCGAATCCATCGAAAGATATTAGGATATTTTGTTGCTTCAGGATGATGATTACGTAAATGACAGTAAAAGTAGTGAAATTAAAATTTTCTGAAATTCGATATCTAAAGGGTTGAAAAGGCATAATTTGGTTGTATATCAGACGATGATACTTATCTAACCAGTAGAGATATTGAATCGGTGTTCGCGTCAGGATTATGCTTACGTAAGTATGTACCTAAAAAGGCATTGCAACTTTTTTACTATGTAAGAAAATAGGCCTATTGTTTATGAACTTTCAAGGCAGACGATCCGAAAAGCAAGTACGACCAGCGAGAAATAACTTACACAGGAGTTTCATTCTAAAGTTACATCGAGACGTTGTGTTGTACAACCTCTATGAGCCAGAATATTTTATTTTAAAAGTAGTTTTCAGGAATAATTTCGACGTTATGTGGCGTAGTTGTTTGTAGCTCCGATCTATTTTTTCGAAAGGTTCTGGGGTCACATTTCTTTAAAGTCTGTGGCAATGTGCATGGCTAACACACTAAAATGCAAGGAATATGACATTAGTGCAATTGGGATGAAGTCCAAAAGTCGTGAAAATGGATTATGCAGTCCACTATGTTCCTCGTCAGCCTCAGCCCACATCTCGCTAACCTCTAGGTTGGGGCACCAAATACGTTCATATTTCAGCGAAACATTATCCCGCAAAAACTCCTTAATGCCAAACTTCAAGTGAAGGTTTTGAAAAATAAATATGTTATTGAAGGCAACATCACCAATAGTTGTCCTCGAGGGAAATCATTCTTAATACCACGTAAACTACGTATTTCATTAGATTACTCTCTTATATTTAACAGTCTGTAATTACCTCACAACGTCAACTTTGCTGTGACTATAGATAAGGCACAGTCGCTGTTACTGGCAGGGACAATCTCAAGACTGCTTTTCGCGTGGTCAGCTATAGCTACTTATCCTGCTGCAGAGTTAACTCAACTAGCATATTTGTCATTCTAACGCTTGTTGACTGAACTACCTGTCTGGTGTACTAAGATGTATCTTCTCTGAGAAATACACGCAAGCAAAGCCACGGGCGTACTGCTAGTTAACATATAAATCGACAATCACATTTACTTCTAAGTATAAAATTGTTGACATTTGAATTTAGAGTTTTCTTGATCACTGTTCGTATTTCAAAGAAAATAGCAACAGGTATTATATAATTTAACGGAAGATTTTATTGCATGATCACAACGATTTTAAGCAGTTTTATAGTTTTCAAAAAGAGTATTCAAACATTATCTAATAAATTTCAAATAAACTTTTATTGGTGACCAGTTTCGAGTATCTGTTGAACCACACTTTCAACTTCAGACTGGCATCAATATACCGTATAATAGTGTCACGAATATCGGCCTGCCATAAACACGACGCCGTAATCTCTGTTTAATTGCAAACACTATTATTTCGGGCATTTAAAGTTAAAGTTTAGAGTTAAAACTAGATTAAACAAAGTTCAAAGGTTCTTGTAAAATCAATATACTTCACATTTAAGCTTAAAATATTTGTCAACAAGTAGGGAATGCAAAAACTTGGTACAGTGCTGAATATGTTCTAAAAATTTGTTAACAGCATTCTGTCGAAAAAATACATTGATTTAATTTGTGGCATCCTGCCCGAAAAAGTATCGAGATCGATATAGGGCACGGATTTTCGAATTTGAATATTGTGTTTAAAAGTAACACTGGTCACTGGGTTTTTGATTACATTTTCTCTTCCCGTGCATTCCCAAACGGCTTCATATCCACCTAACGACATCCCACACCGGCTCTCAAGACCAAAGCTGTTAACAATCATCCAAATTTGTTCACTTGATATGGACATGAACGAACGGTAATATAAAGCGATTTAGAGTACTTGGGTATAGTAAAAGTTGGTTTCAAAGCAGCATTTTGGTCGCAGAAACTGTTTTTGATCATTTGATTTCTAGGAAGCACTGATCACTCAAGCTGCCCGGAATACCAGATTAGAGAACGAGCTAATTTAAAAATTCGCCCATTCACTTACGTCTCTCGAATTGTGCTAGTGCTACCACGCGGTGTCAACAATAAGGATGTATACAGAGTTATTTAATTTAATTTATTGTGTAAGCATCGTATTCGCTTAATGCGCTGGTCAGTTGGTATTTTCATATATTAAGTTGTCGAAAGTGGGCCCAGAAAAAAAAATTAAAGCAACCTACATGGTTGACTTTATCGGGAAAGTGGTAAAGCTGTGAAGTGTAATAAATTAAAGAGATTCATTTAAGGAGTGCATACACAATCTTTATGCCGTTTGAATATAAATAACTTAAATACAGTTGTTTGTATATTATGTACAACTTTATCACACAACAGACACCTTTGGCCAAAAAATTGTAATATCTATGTTTCTAACATATATATTTTATACGAGTACGTGAACAGAAGTACCGGTACTTCACTTCGTGATTGACGCCGTGAATGTTGGAGTGAGTAGGGACCTAGGAGGCCTACAATGATATGTGGCAACACCGCGTCAGCAAGCGGGCACCTGGGTGAATGACTGAGTTCAAATAGGACTATGCCGGGTCTATTCCCGTCTAAACGTCTGAAATTCGCAGTGAATGACAAAAATACTTTATCGTTCGTTTGGAAGTTTCGGATTAGTACAGTAAATAGAACGACTTAATCACATTTAGTATCAAGGAAATAAACGAGTGTACTTATTACCTAGCAAACTTCTATGGCACCCTAGCGTTTATTTTACTGCGAATGACCTTCTTTGTAATTATTTTATACCAGGTCACAGCATATTTAGAAAAGTCAACGTGTTTTGCACAACATGATATTGAAAAGAAACTAATGGTCGCATCACACTTTTCTGTTTCGACGCTGACTGTAAGCTACGTTATTTGTATTTGTGTAAGTTGTCGTGGAGGACACTGTAAAAATTTTAGCATAAAGTAGCCTTAAAAATTTTTAAAATTAATTATAATAAAATAAATTTGAAATTACGCTTTATATGTTTAAAAAATTGCCTCAAATTAATTTTAAATTCATGCGAAACTATTAAACCACTATTTTTTTTCCTGCGATAACTTTCAGTCGTACTCTGGCGATGTAAAAAATTCTAGTGCTCGTCCAGTAATTTAGGAGGAATTTATCCTGAAACATTTTCCTAAATCAATTGGTACCTCCAACCAGTAGAAAACCAGTATATCTTTAGTCCCAGCATTTATATAATTACTTCATTAACTAGTACTGCAAATGATTTTATTACCACTAATTTCTTAGCCATAATTTCAACACAGTAAACTATCCACTTCCCTTCTATTGGAAAGTTGTCGAGAAATAAGTTAGATATAGACTCTTCACGATAAAATGACCACTGCTTAAATTTTTCTTCCAGTCATTCTGCGGTATGCTTTACTATTTTTAATATGAAAACTACCTTGGAACTAAAAACCATTGTAAAAGTTTCACCACCCTCAAAAACTTAAAACCTTTGTTAAAATACAGTTATGGATATAGGCCTAAGTGATGGGGAGTGTTCATTTAAAGTGCACAGACTATAGGCACATTGGCCAGCAAGTCCCCAAGTGGATGACAGTACATCACTTGTCACTGCCTCCATAGGCTTCAATATCCACAAAATCGTTTTTTGAAACAATGTTAGTCTTAATTCACTCATATCTACACAAAAGTATTATTCAGGTGACGCTGATTCGTACGACGCCTAACATGGGTATCTACTACTTCAATTAATTATGATTTTTATTGGGCTCACTGCTAGAGATAAAAATTTTCGGGTCGTTACAAGTAACAGGACGCAACAAAAAGTTTGCAATCAGTGACGTTTTTATTTGCTAACTGTAGTCAGTCTTAATTTGTTATAGAAATATTTTACAACAGCCAAATATATAAATTCATTAGAATGTATTTTATGTAATATATTTTAGACTGTAGGAAGCTGATGTTTAAATGAACGTTTTCTTTGTATTCGAATAAGAATTAATATTTTTTATGAATCACAGTGCATGGTAAACTACGTAACAATAACGGTTTAGTGACATTTAGCTATGTTACGTCTGCAGACATTCCTACTGCGGTTAAGAAACTCTAATGCCAGTGCAGTGAGTCGTATTTGACTCGAAAACCACGTGCTACTAAAAGAGAGCTGTTGTACGGTGAAGGTCTTTTGAAGGTCAATGTTGGAGTCTGATGGTAGTTAAAGCCAGCATAATGATTTTTTGAATAGTAAATCTAAGTGTGAAAACTAAGTTACTGTCAACCAAGAAGAGTTTCTCTTGCTGTGCAAGTGGGCAAAACTGTTGATTATATACTGATGACATTTTGAGTTAAAGTTTGCATTCAGTATGTCTAAATAGCATTTTCGGTCCCGATTAGTATCAGAACTTTTCCATTATTTCTTGGGTAGAGCATTGTCACAGTGGTAATGTTATGAACGTTACCCTGGCGCTGGGAAGAATAACCTTTTCATTTTTGTTTAGGATTCACTTATTATAACCTTCGACTTAAAATTTTAATTTAACAATTAATAATGAATGAGGTATTTCATTATGCAATAATAACATAGTCTTCGATCAGAATGTTGTAAACCATAAACATGTAAATTTAATGCGTCGTAACGTATTTATATTCATATTATAGTGTCCATACATATGAAACTCAACAAAGAAAATCCGTTTTGCTATCCTGACGGAGTTTAAACTAATATATGTAAACTCTCATACTCCGTAATCTTGGTATGTTGCAAAGAATGACCATCATGAAGCTCCTACTGTGGTCCACTCCTATAAAGTTCACATGTGATATTATTACCAAAAAGCAATAATTTTGGCTACATATGTGAGTTAAGGGTTAGTATGTTCGTAAAATTATCATAACTAAAGAAACAGACCAACTTGAAACATTAATATCCCGCATAGTCATATTTATGTTCAGATGGGATTACAGTTGATTTAATGCCAATTTAAATCACATAATGGAGTGTTTCCGTTAAAATTACGTTTCAAAATACGAACGTCAAACATAATTCGTTCGCAGTTCTCTATTATGAGCTCCGCCTGGTCAGAGCTGTCTTGCATTTTACGAGGCATGAATACAGAGGTGTTATAGGCGCGACACTGGCAAGTATTTCAAACGCGCAATTGCTTGTCAACCCGAGCTGCTAATTCTATTTTGTGTCCTTACGTCGTTCCTCTATAACACTTTCAGCGGGTATCTCATAATTTTACTTCTCCGTCGCTTTTATTTCACTGCACGTGTGTGCGAAAATAGGCTACATTCAAAAGTTTTTGCTGAATTGTGATATTAAATATTTTCCAATGGGTTTACTATACTACGTAGCTTCACCCACAGTATTGGAAAAATTAATGTGCCCAAAAAAGATCTTAAAACACATTACTGGGACAAACCAGAAGTGTTACGAATTTTTAATAGACCAACATAAGTTGCAAATATTTTAATATATTCTGTTTATTCTGTCATAACACTGAATCAATAGCAAAAGGAAAATATATATATATAATCCCTATGCGAAATAGGAAAAATTAAAAAATTGGTACTCCAAATCGTAGTAGTTAATGACAATTTAAGAAGGCTACAACACACAACCACTGTGCAGTGAAATGCACAGTTAACTGAAACTGTATAAATTTTAGGTCTCTTATTAGTCCTAACAAAGTAAGAAGAGTAGTATTTTTATATTAAAGCACATTAAGTCAGAGAAGGATGCTTTTAATCGTTTATTATACACTTAACTGCGATTGACGTCTACTAAAAAAACAAAATAGCATATTCGGGATTAACTAAGGCGCTAAATAATTACATAAAAAAATATTTAATTTTTCTGATCGCAAAGTTGTATATTTTGAGTCGCAATTTTGACGGGAAATGTGCAGGTACGGAAAGTAGCAAAGAATATTTCGACAGTGACAATAATGATTTCGACAAAGATTTTATTTTTGAGGTTGTTCTCTAATGCTACTCTCAAACATAGCAATTTAATTCCTAATGTATAAGACGAGACATTTCAATAGAAAAATACAAAATTATAGAATGTAAATGCATAATATGCTTGTAGATAATATTTCATTATGTTATAAGTTAAATTGTTCAAGTGTTATGCCACTATTTTTCTCCCAGTTTCGTTACATTTTGATGCGTGCTCAGGACCCGAGAATAACTCACTTTCCTCACTGTTGATGAAGCTGTAACAATCAAATTATCTTTACATAAAGAACCGAATATTTCGGAAATTCAATGCCCAGCATGTTAGAATACACTGTCCTGTATATAATCTTCGTTTATTGTATTCCATGAAATGTCTGCAGTTCTGCAAATACTATAAAATAAATACAACAAATGAGCTGCACGCCATCATTTTCAACTCCGTGAGTTGTGTACTTTTTCCTCTAAGGACTTTTATTTTGCGAGCTGCAGCGCGCGCGTCAATTCACAACCTGTGTTTGCGCCTGTGACTTAGTGCGTCTGCGGTACACGCCGAACATAGCCGAACGGAAATATTTTTGGCTCCACGAGTGCGCTCATTTATTCTGAACAGCACAGTACGTGTTTTACAAACTAAACACTATGACTACTTTTAAATGTGCCTATATTATGAAAATTAATTAATTTAGATCTTAATGTAAAAATATATATTAAAACTGACCTCACATTGCGTAGAAATGCAAGCATAAAACATACTAAAGAGTAAAATGTTAAACTATATTGTACAATTTTCTGCGACGTTATGTACAAACTTGCATTAAAACTTTATCACGCTGTGAAATTAAAATTATTCGAAAATTGATTAATAGTTCGAAAATTAAAATTTTACTATATGCTGTAATATGTTACTTAAGCATGCTGTGCACCAAAAAATTCGTGATTTTATAACTGTACCAAACTCTGTATAAATCTTACACGTTATATTATCAGTAATTTCCCACAAATAAAATATATTTCGGTTCCATAGTTTCCGTACAAGTGCATATAGCGATTTGACTATTTTCACTACAACCTAAAGTAAAAACTATCAAACGATACGAGTGTAATACTTTAGAGTGACAGTTAAGGTATAAAGCTACAGAATGACACTTGTAATTTTACGTAAAAATTGTTTGTACTAAAAAAAGTCTCCAATGTGCCAAAATTTTTGCATATCTTTGAGTACCTGACTTTTTAAATATTAATTCTTAAGTGAAATAACAACGATGTCATTCTGTAACTTTATATATTTACTTTTACTCAAAATTATTTCATTCGCATAGTTTGAATAGTGTTTTTTTAACATGGGTACGTAACGACAGTAGTCAAATCGCTACGTTCACATGAGCTGTAACGAAAATTATGGAACCGAAAAATAATTTTTTGCGGGGAAATTACATGTACTGTGTTTGAGTTGGTCAGTGTTTGGTACAATTACCTATTTTTCGGTGCAGAGCGTACCACGAGTTAAATAAATTCATATTTCTACGGCGTGTTTCTATCTTATACCCTGATTTTGTTATCATAAGCCAATATTATTCAGTACTGTATTTCTTACTGGCTTGGACATGGTCTGCCAGACTAAGTATTTAGCCCAGTAAAAAAAATCGTGTAGTTTTGAAAATTTGCAGAGGTGTAGGGGAAGTATACTGACCAACATACTAACAGTCCCCGTTTCTTGGGGTTGAGCTGGGGGGGGGGGAGGGGAAGCAGTTTAAAAATGTACATTTAATTGGTTTTCCTTAAGTAGGCCTAGTGCCCAAACTATGGAATGTAGCAAAAACATGTAATGTACCAAATTAAAGACAATAAAATTGACTACAAAAAATATTCGCAAAATGTTTCTATAGAATTAATAATTTAGGAAATTTCGTAGTGTGGAACATCTGTTATATTGGTTGTATTTGTGAAAAAAAAAATAGGCGATAATTTTGTGTTATGTCTATCATAAAAAATTATAAAAAAGAGGGTGTACATACCCATGAAACTCGTGATGATTATTATTGTGGAATTCAGAAACATGACATGGAATGAACGCACATTACAAACAACAGCTATAATACATTTTGTGTTAAAACATGCATATAACTTGAATATTTTCAAATTGTAAAGTGTTACATATATAAAAAAATCGAATACAGGGATATTATTAACTAAAACAATAACATTTCGATTGCAATGGGAAACATGTATGCAACAATTTGTCAAAATAAAAACAGTACGTATACTTTTGTGAATATTTCAAAAGTTTTGTTAAACAAAATAATTATGTGCTTTTTTTAATAATCATGATTTTTACTATTATAATTACTAATTGCCAGCATAAATGTTTACTTGTTTTTTTCGTTATACATGGAAATTTCATTATGTACACATAACATATTACAGAATACAAAATACCTAAATTACATCTTGTGCATAGACTTCATCAATTTTTTAAACTCTTCTTCTTCTTCTGATTGTGTGCTGTTCGTGCATGTACCATGGCAGGTTCCACAAACAGATGAGCATTTAATACCTGCTTTCCGGCATCCACATCTTACACCACACCCAGTTGTACAGCGGCAAAATATGTTGATCAGAACTGTGTCAGGAGTCACCGGGTCCAATGTTTTTATTGGAAACTAGCTGTCCCTTTGCGGCTTCGCCCGCGTGTACTATAGAAAAGAGTAACTAACTTTTAGTTACGTGTTAATGGATAGTGATACTATATTCACTGTTTATCTTTAATACATCAAATACAAACAGATTTGTCCAGTCCACTGCGCTAAGCGTACTTTAATTGCAGAACTTCTTTTTTTAATTCATCTTTATTTCTCTATAGCTTTACCCTGCCACGCTTCGCTGTCGCACATTGTGATTGAATGGTTGCGAAATGAGAAACAAAACAAAGAATACTTTCTGCGAGGCATTATTTCGGTTTTCACTGGAACAGAAGAAAGGAATGAGATTATAACTTCTCATGGCTCTCACAGCTCTTATATTCTCCTATCTCTCGTGATTCTCATAGCTGCAGCTCGAAAACTGTCCATCTTTCATATAGAATATAACCTCTACTTACGATTTGGTGAAAGGCGCAGTTCGATCACGACACGATCACACAAAAGTATCTTGATTTAAGTGAATATTTAATTCAGATTGTATAATAATCAGAATCAGATGCAAATTTTTTGTTAAATGAACAATGTAATCGGGAACGAATATTGTTTCTCATGTGACTGCGCCATTACTATTGCGGTTGTCAGCGAGTGTTTTCCTTGCTTTTTTTTTTCGCGGTCGCAAATTAGATAAAAACAATCCTTGATGCGGATTATATATCATGCTAAAATTTCAGCTCGATCGGTGCAGAACTTTTTGAGTTTTTGAAGCGTAAACAAACCAACATAACATTTATATATATATATATATATATATATAGGGATTCATCTTCTCCTCTTGTCCATCCCCACTGATCAGGCGATAATATATCGAGTCACTGTTCAATCTGCACGTACACTCTAAACGAGTGTTGCCTCGCTAAGTCTCTGGTGGGAGGAAGTGAAGAGAGATCAGCTTGGGCCTTGGTTGACGATTTGAGGAATGATGGATACTGATGGTTATTCAAATCACGTTGTTTTGTATTGGCTGTATATACGGAAACGAAAAAGTATCAGGTTTAGATGATGGGTAATAAAATATTTCAGCAAATGTCTCTTATCAGGCTTTGTTGTTTTTTGAATAGTGTGACCATTGTTGCTTTACTTTTCATATAAATGGCTGAGGTCGTATCACAATCACTGAAGGCGTGAAGAAGTATTGATTGAGAAAATTATAATTCATGGAGCGAATTTGTTGAATATAATTTTGCTTCTACTTTTACCTTGCTATGTTAAAAAAAATAAATGTTACTATATGGTGGTGCCGAAGCAGTCAGTATCACTACCAAGTACTCATACTTCCTTATTACAACCACAGTAGGAGTAGTGTTTGCTTTCGCTATCCCACATGTCACAATGGTAGTATCAGCATCACCTGTAGTGACCTAAGTTTCTGTTCCTCTGGCAGTCATTTTCTGTGCGAGGTAGTGAATAAGCATTGTTTTATTCCTTTCATCGTCAATCACAGTTGCTTCAATGCTAGAATTGAGTAACTAGATGATTACAGTATTAGAACAACGAAGTTTAATAACACAGTCATATTTTGAAGTGGTAGTTCACCTGTACATTTAAATAACTGCCTACTTTCATTTCTTTTTTCGAATACAACCAGTATGACAAGAAGTTTCAAAATCATGCCATTTTCAACACCCTGAATTTCCTAATGTATTGATTTTACAGAAAAATGTTACTTATCTTTTTTGTGGGAAATTATATGATTTATAATTGTGTATATGAAACGTTTTTTGCCACATCCCATAGCTTGAACCCTACTTAAGGAAAACCAATGAAATGTACATTTAACAACAATTCTCCTCACCCCTCCCCCGGCTCGCTAAACTCACAACGACTTTTAGTATTTTGTTCAGTATACTTCCCCCTACACCTCAGCAAATTTTCGAAATAACACGATTTTTTCCTAATTAGTATTTTTTATATTTAATTGACTGAACTAATTTTACCAAGTCGTACGACTGATGTCAATGAATATGTCGCCTCGCAAGGCGGATTCAGTAGCTGGGTTGGTAATTTCTTGGAAAGTTTCTTGCCATGGGAACTTATGATTAAACTATGTTTTGGACAAACAGTTCATTGCTCTAATGGGGTACGACAAAAACAATAAATTTAATCACCGGGGGCGATTATATATCGCCTTTTATGGGTGCAACACAAAATTTGCACCAGTGTTGCGTCTGCTTGCGCTGTACTGGAATTATATACTCGCGTAATGTCATAGAAGAAGCATTTAACTTGATCTGCACTTGCGTTGCGCTGCGTTGGTGCAAATAGCAGGTGACGATATCTAATCGCCTCCCCCCCCCCACCCCCAGGGGACCGATTAAATATTGCTTTTAATGGGTACAACGAAAACTGTACCTGCGTTTTGCGGGGGCCGATTAAATATCGCCACCTGAGATAAATATAAAATAATACTCATAATTTTCTTATTAAGATATTTTTATCTAACATTTTGTAAGATACGTGTTTAAGAGGTACATTGTGCGGCTATAATACTTATGTTTCGCAATGCGTTTGCTGAAAATAGTAATTTTAGTATAGAATCAGAGATTCATAACTTAATCGTGCCGAAAGCAGTTATACGAAAACACGAGTCAATGTGTCTGGACGTGCATGGTTTTGGTGCGTGGACGTTTTACGTCTCGTTGACAGCGATTAGAGACGGTGACTTTAAAACTTAGACAGAACGCGAATTGCGAGAGGAATAGGTGATGGTCTTTTTAAAATAACCATTCCAGCATCACCTGAAGCGTTGTCAGGAGTCCATGGAACACTTGGTCTTCCCTGTTGTTAGTCCAACCTGTTACTGTTACGTCGCCTCACTGGGTGGGACATAGGCGCATGAGTGCGTGTTTAGACACCAATATTTTGTATAGAATTATAGAAACACATTTTAAATGTGTTTTAACTCAGTTCGTTACAAAATTATTTGTAGTTACAGTAATGTGTTCCTGTTTAATTGAAAAAGAACAGTACTAATTAATAATTTATGTGAACATTTTGCTTTACTGCACAAAATAACCAAGACCAATACGAAATGCAAAAACATGCAAAAATAATTTCACTGGCTGTACTTTATTTATTTACGTTAGCACATTACATACCTCCAACAGTTAACATAAACAAAAGCAAGGCCTACATACAGCATATAATATCCATCATGAACTTGATGTGAATTTGTGAATAAAATGCAATTTTTCTCTTTATAGCAATAGGATACATTTTTCAGTACCTTCTAAAGATTGATTTTTATTAGTAACTAGCAGTCCCTGCGGCTTTGCTCGCGAGTATTATTCAAAACTGATAATATTTACTTTAACTGAAAAACCTCTTTGTACACCAGATTGGTACTTCATTCATCTAGTGTTAGAATGCCAAAGCTGCTAGTTGAACTAACTCTGCAGCAGAATAAGTAGCTATAGCTGTCCACGCGAAAATCAGTCTTAAGTTTGTCCCTGCCACTAACAGCGACTTCACCTGGGCCATATTTATAGCACTACAAAGTTGACGTTGTGGGGTCATTATAGACTCTTAAATGTAATAGGTTAATCGAATGAAAAACGTCTAATTTACCCTGTGCACAACCATGGGTGACGGTGCCCTCAATTACATATTTTCATAATATTCACTTGAAATTTAATGCCAACAGAAAGTTTTGGTGGGAAAATGTTTCGCGGAAACGTATTTGGTGTCCCAACCTTGAGAATAGTGAGATGATATATGTGAGCTGATGTTGATGAGGAACCTAAGTGGAAAGTGAACTGCATAATCCATTTTACCCCTTTCAAACGACTGCATGCACATTGCACTAATTCGATCTGCCTTGCAGTTTTTGTTTTGATACAATTGAACGTTTGCACGCAGCTTTGAACGGAATTCGAGCCCAGAACCGCCCGGAATGTAGACCTGAGCTACAAACAACTGCGTCACGTAACGTCTAAATAATTCACGCAAACAAATTTTATTAAAATAATTAATAGTTAAAAAAAACTAAAATACACGCTTTAATATAAAACCACACTAAAAATTATAAAATAATTTCATTAAGTTTTAAATAAGAATATAGTAATGATCAAAAAATTAATTCTATCGTATAAAAGCGTGGGGTGCTTTTCTCATACGTATGAAGTCATGATATTGTTCATAACTATTTAAATCATAGAGGTAATAAACAGTAGAGGGCGCATGAAGTCACAAAAGTGTGCTTTCAACATGCCTCGAGTGTTTCATATTATTAATATACGTTTTTCCGACTTAAAAAAGCAACTGAGCTGGATGAAATTAGTGGTGTGGCTTCTAGACTGCTTACAAATTCGTATAGCGTCACTATGCGATCGATTCAAAACCTAATTGTAAATACATAGCCAATATTTACTTTTTACGAAAATCAGATGGGTCAAAAAATGGGTTCTGAGCATTGTTTACATTTGTGATTTTGATATAAGCACACAATTACACTGTGTGAAAATTGTGGCATACTCCCCTGAATGTGCGTGTATTCTCATTCTCTGAAGTAAAAACGAACAGTATTTGTTATTACTGAGAACAGCACCCCACGCTTTTATACGAGAGAATGAATTTTTTGATAATTACTCTATTCTTATTTAAAACTTAATGAAATTATTTTATAATTTGTAGTGTGGTTTTCTATTAAAGCGTGTATTTTAGTTTTTAAACTATTAATTATTTTTGACTTTTTAGTTTTATTAATCGTTAAAGTAATTTTTTTAAAAGTATTTTAACCAAATAAATTTTAAGTTGAAACAATTAATATTTTTTGCATTTTCAGTCTTTAAACGAAGTTAAATTTCATAGTAGGTAACTAGGACAATAGACTTTAAGTTATATCATATAAAAAAAAACAACAAAAAAACGTATATGAAACATATATTTAACATTCTTAATTGAGGTACAATATGAAAATTTTATCATGTTATCTGATATTTATATCGTAATCTAACCATTTCATTTAATACATCATTATTACATGGGACTCTCCCTGTTAACTTTGAGCAATCAAGTTCTTCTATTAGGATACCATCGATACAATTCTTAATCGAGGTACAATACGAAAATGTTATCATGTTATCTGAGATTACGTTGAAAGATTCCATGCTTTAATGAAACCGTTTTATTTTATCATAGTGATACTGGTCAGGATACTAAGATAACATTATAAAATTATTGTATTATCACCGTTTCTCGATAAGTATGTAACATCTCAAGTTAATGGGGAGTCTCCAAGATGGTGGAAATTACTTAATTTTATTATATTTATTTTATCGTGGTGATCCTGGTCAGGATACATGGATAAAGTTATTTAATTAAAGTATTGAAATCTGTCCTCGATATCTTTAAAATTTTCAAATTAATAGAACGTCACGGAGTTGTTAAAAATTACATTGAAAATATCAGCCTTGAAAAAATCATTTTATTTTGGTAGTTATGGTAAGGATAATAAAATATCTGTCATTGATACGTGTGCTAATTTTCAACCAATTTGGACTTTTAAGTTGGTGGAAATTACTTCGAACAAAAATCTTTGAAAGAATAAATTTCAAGGATAAATTTTGAAATATCCTGAAATTACTTTTTAGGTATTTATGTAAGTTTCATTTTAAAGATAAAATCACCTTGATATCTTAAATGGTTTAGGAGAAACAGAGTTTTTGAAAACTCATTAAATGGCTTTGCACCCCCTTAATTTCCGAATTTCGAAAAATCTAAAAAATATGGAATATATGTTTGCTTAGACAATGTTTTAAAGTAAAAATAGTAAAAATATCTCATCAGGCTGAAGAGTTATCGAGAATTTCGTGAAAACACATTTTATTTTATTATGGTGATCCTGGCCAGGATACTAGGATAATTTTTTTTATATTATTGTATTGTCATCGGTCCTTGACAAGTTTGCAAATTTTTAATTTATTCGGACGCCTCTAAATAGATGGAAATTATGTTTAAAGATTCCGTTACATACATACATAGATACAACTGAAGCTAATAAAAGCGTGTTAAAAATAAAATATTCATGTCCTAGGAGCATAGAGGTTGTACAACACCACGCTCGAAAGGTTACTGTAGAGTGAAACTCCTGTATAATTTATTTGCTGGTCATACCTACTTTTCGGGTCATATAGCTTGAGTGTTTACAAACTTAGTTTTATTCTTAATACTCATGTAATATTATAAAGTAAAAAAAAAAGGAAAAATAAATTTTTGAATACTTACGTAAGCATCACTCTGACGCGAACAACCCTCAGTATCTGTACTGGTTAGATAGATACCATGGGTTGATGGAAAACCAATTTTGTGCTTTTACACTCTTTTGGGTGTCGAATTTCGGAATACTTTATTTTCACATCTTAGACATTTGTATAAGTATCCAATTGAAGTGCAAATCAGGACGGTAGCCCGTTCAGTCGAATATAAATCGATCATTCATTTACATTATGACCTCCCCTGCACAGTACTAGGATTTCGAATTTCGAAAGATCTTAAAACCGTATTGCGAAAATTTCTGTAATCATCATCCTGAAGCAAAAATAAACTCTGACTATCTTGATGGGTTCCATATATATATATATCTTAAACACGCAAACCGATTTTCAACTAGGCCAGTTCGTATGCGAATCTGACCATTCGAAACAGCTCGTACACGAACGCTCGAGCTGTTTCGAATGGTCAGATTCGCATACGAACTGGCCTAGTTGAAAATCGGTTTGCTCCACTGTCTTGAACTCGTATACGAAATAAGTGTACGAAGTGAGCATCGTTGGTCGAAAAGATGGCGGCTATTCGAATGCCTATCTCGACTTACAAAATATGAGTTTCTATGATAACTAGAGCATTTAAAATGATAATCATCGTGATAGAAGAATCTTAATATTAGCAGGAACAATATCAGTGTAACTAACTCAACCAAACAAGAAAGGAAATGTCATAATAATTGAAAAACAGGATTTTGCACCTTATGTACAATAAATATCATACTTTCGGACGTCGTTTACAGTAGTAACCGTAGTGTTACGGTAGCTTGCTTGCTTGCGGAAGTATTCGAGTTCGATACTCCCCAGATAAAATTTTTTTTAAATTGCAATAACGGCATTAATAATTAAATGCTAGAAATGGATCTCTACAAAATATTAATTTATTTTACGTAATTTTCTGTTTTAGACGCAATGAAACGAATCTTTATCTCCAGTTTGTAGAGACGAAGCAACTAATGTCGCAAATGTAAGCGCTTATGAATTACGCCTCATAAATATTTGGCTGTGCTGCTCCGGCAAATGACATTAATTGATATGACATTTTCTTAGACGAAAATGTAATTTTTAAAACACATAACATTTATTTGTTAGGTGGGTTAAATATAAACACTTTTAGAGTAAGACTAACGAAACGAAGGCTTCAAGAAACTAATGCTTAAGTTACATAGTTTTAACCTACAATAATATAGTTATGTTAATGATTTCACGTAATTAATTTAAGGCAGTTTAATTAATTTAGAGTAAATTTGGTTGAATTTTATGCAAGAGGCCAAGTACCTGCAGTTAACATTTGGATTTTCTTTGACTTAGTATTTTACTCAAATAAAATGAACCATCCGCATTAATTGTTTAACAGTCGTCATAATTATAACATATTACGAGAACTTTATTTTCGGTTTTGTATATAATGAGCAAAGCAAATGGAAAGTAACACAAACGTCTGGTACTACACAATTTTTCATAACATCGTTGCTTGTTGAACTTTATGTTATTCAACAGCGACTGTTTAAATTTTATTTTACACTGTTACACTGTTGACAGACGAATAACAAAACGTATATAATTACACAAATAATGTAAAAAATATATCTGTATATAGATACAGCAATGGAACATAGCCCACAGTTATCTTTTCCTACGATCAATTTCCCAATCTTTATGTAATGTTCTTATTTTTTATTGTGCTGCCTGTGTCTTAGTGCATTTTTTAAATAATTTACTGAGTTCTTTTTTGAAAGTACAAGTTTGTATGTTTCAGTCAATCGAAAAAATTTACAACTCATAACATGCATGTGAGTAGCTTTAAGTAAAACATGTTGGTATACCTATTAATTTTAAAATAGCTTATTCAGAATTAATAAATACAGTATTATTTAGTGATTAAGAACGTGTAAGATTTTTTCCGTAAAATAAACATACTATTGCAAAAGAGTTTAGAACTTAATTAGTGGCGAGTTTCTATTTAAACATTGTTGAGAACTTAATACACACACACATATATATATACATACATATATATACATATATATATATGTATATATATATATATATATATATATATATATATATATATATAATTGTTGAAACATTGCTTCTTAGCTTCGGTTTTTACGTCTTCTCGTATGCGAAATCCCCAATTCGGCCGCCTGCCACCACTCGAGTAGATTTTCGTATACGAATCTCGTGTACGAGGACGGCAGGATGTTCAAACATACCAACAGCGCATTTAGAGAGGTCAGGAGGGCGATTCGCATACGAAAGAAAACTATAGCATAGGCCCTCCAGGTCTTTTCACCTCCTAAGAGACGGAATTTCGGAAATCTCTTTAATCACGTTTTAGTATACTTTATTGGTGTCTTGTGGACATGCGATTAATTGAAAACACATTTTACCACTTTTCACTTTTAACGCTTTTCACCTCCTTAGGTGGTGAATTTCGAAAATTCGTGAAAGTGCTTTTCAGGTATTTGAGTAAGTATTAATTTTAAACAAAGAGCAAAGAGCTCTTCGATATCTCGATTGGTTCGATGGATATAAAGAAAGAATCGAAAACACATTTACGTATTTTTACCCCCTTAATTAAATAATTTCGAAACGTGTTTGAGTCCAATGATAGTCATTTGTATACGTAACCAATTGCAGTAAAATCACGATGATAGTCAATTGTGTTCCAGTAATATAGACGATTTATAAAACACATTTTGCTCCTTTTTACTGCTTGTAGGTCGAATTTAAAAAAATTCTTAAACTACTTTCTGGATATTTACGTAAGCAAAATTTTGAAGTGAAAACCAACTCTCTACCCCTAAGGATTCGGTATATATCGATAACTAATCGGAAATACATTTAAGATCTTCTAACCCCCTTGAATGTTAAATTTTGAAGAATCCTAAAATTGACTAATATGCTTTTTTATGTGTGTCCGATTAAAGTAAAAATCACGGTGACAGGCCATCTAGTTCGAGCTCTATCGAAGTTTTTTCGGAAATACATTTAACCCTTTTTCATCCCCTTAGAGGAAGAATTTCGAAAAATCCTTTCTTAGTGCTCGCCTGAAGGGAACCACACAAAAATTTCACGATTTGGGTTTGGGCTGCAGTTTGATATGTCAGTCAGTCAGGGTTCAATTTTATATAGAGATTTATAGAAACACTTCATTAGCTAATGCTATTCTTTTATGAACTGCAAAATAATTTATACACGAATTGTAGATAAATAGACATTACACGGTTATTAGATTATTTATATTGAAAAATTCATATTGACCCTATATTTGTTTCTTTCAGTCAAGAAATCCTTAATATTATATTTTCAGCAGAAAATCATTAATATCGTGATCATTATGTAGAATATAACAAATTAATTACCTAATCCAAATCTTAGTTATAATGAAGTCATGTTGTTCTCCATAGAGAAAGCACCAAATTGCCTCTTATATATTTTTTTCTGTTAAAAATGTTTAATACTTCACGAAAACCCGCACTGAGTGACAGTATGGCATTCGAAAGTAAATCTATCCACACAAAAATCCATCTTTACTTTCTGTAACATTGATGCACGTCAGATACAAAAAGTAGGGTAAACGTTCATAAAATGTTTTTAACACTTGCACAACTGTACATTGAATAATTGCTATTTATCTCTGTATTTCTTAATGTGTATTGTTTGAGTACTTGAGAAATACAATTTTTCTTAAGCAATTCGTATACTGAGTTTCTTTTGCAGCAGGTACCGTTTAAAATATTATATTATTTATTATTTTAGGAGATATTACAATTTGTATAGCATCACGCTTTAAAATAGGTAATTAATGACATTTTATATTACTTTAAAATAAGAAACCGTTCACATACTCCACCGATATTAACTCACTGCATGAATTGTAACGGGCACTTCATTAAGAAATAATTATCACATATATTTTATTCATTATAGCTACTGCTGACAAAAACGAAAGAGTTCTTCCATTTTAGTAGCATAAGTCTGAAGATAAAACGTGGTTGGAGTAGTTGATTATGAGACTGATCATTCAGTACCAATATCGTATGGGATCTGAAAATTTTTTTGTCACTTTTTTGTCTGCTAAAATTATATTTAAAGTGGGAGAGGGGGGTGTTATTTATTTATTTCGACGTTTTTACATGCCCTGGAATAGCGCAAGCCCTTGGTAGAGATATACGGGAGGAACTGAGAAAGGAGTCGGCCATGATCTTTGTTAAGGAACCATCACCGCATTCGCCTGGAGCGATTTCGGAAAACCCTGGAAAACCGAAATCAGAATGGTCGGAGCCGAGTATCGAACCCAAATCCTCCCGAATGCGAGGCGAGTGTTTTACCACTGCTCCACCACGCTCGGTTATCAAATAAAAGAGAGTATATTAATGTTCTGCCGTGATGTCAACTTAGACGTATCACTCATTTCCACTACTTCTTTAGTAATTATATCTTAAGCTTGAACGAGAGCATATATAAATCAATATGTTTATCAATTTGTTTTTACTATATATCATGTAGTTTTTCAATACTTAAACATAAAGTTGAAGGTAACTGCGAATTTTCAGTCAGTCAAAAACTTACTGAAACCAGATAATATTTTTTTTTTTTTTTTTTTTTTTTAAGGAAACAAATTAGACGACGTAATGAAACCTTATAAACAAACTCTATGACACTTTTATTTTTATATTTACTCCAACTTAGGATTTTAAAAATAGTTACCATACAAGTTGTAGAAATGAAGGCTCATTGCATTAACTTTGTTTATGGCAATTATTTATAGTTTGTTTTTCCTTTACGATTTCAATTTTTCATGTTAGTTTGATGTACTGTGTTGCTATTGTTTCTTCCTATTAGCGTAAATGATTTGTTTGGAACATCCTGTTTCTTCTAAAGCTTCCATAATGCGCCAATAGTATGTGAAACATATTGGAATAAGATCAACACAATATTTACTTCCCTTTCTCGACGCCTTTTTATTATTTTGCCTTAAAAGCAAATAAGTGTTAGCAAACATTACACACATGAAATTTTGATTCAAAATCAGCCAACATTATACGATGAATTGCTCGGCCGCGAGATACTAGTTTCGCTAATGAACCAGTTTAGGACACGGGACGAAGAAAACTGCTGACTAAAGGTAGCCTGTATCTTATTTAATAACCATTCCAGGCATAACCTCATTGTCAGCAAAGATAACGGGACTTTTTTTTCTCTTCTGCCCACGGTCTTAGAGTTCCTCAATGGCCGTGCTTCTGCTAAGGTTAATTCTACTACAGGTTAGAAAGATCAATGTTATAAGTTTGGCACAGGGAAAATTTCTGCCACTTGAGCGCTGGTATCGCTAGTGCACCAAACTGACCAATCACAGAGCTTTCCTGAATTTGTAATTACATTAAGTTGATAATTTAAAATGAGAAATTGGTTTCTTTTGACTTTAAAATTACATTAAATTACTAATACAATTTCCAAGTTTATATAAATTTAATTTTACTACGGTTTCGTATTACTGGTCTCTTAGCCATTGAAGCGAAACTAGTGGCAGAAATTTTCCCTGTGCCAAGCTCTCCCATAAGAAAACGTATTTTCTTTCTAACCTGTAGTAGAATTAACCTTACTTCTGCCAACACTTCGAGCGACACTCAGCTGTCGAGTTTGTTGGGCGAGCGCACGACAATAACACGCCACACATTTCACAGCTATAAATATGAGAACGGCTAAAGCTGTTGAGGTGGGGTTGCATTTAAAATTGTTTCAGCACATTACGAACTTCCTCGCTTTCATCACCCATCTAACTTTAATAGCAAAAAAATTTCTCACTGAACAACTTTTTGATGTTTCAGTTTGTTAGAAAGCGTACATGACATTAAAAAAAATTCTGCACAACTAACGAAAAAAAAAATGTCTTCAGATTTCTTCGTTGGCGTCCAGATATATGAAATTTCACTCCATACAAATCTGGATATGAATTTGCTTTTGATTTGTAAGTTATGAAGTGATATATTTAAGGATGCATGAAAACAGTACCAAATTCAAAATATTTGTTTTTAAATACTTTCAACCCCTTAAAATGGTGTAAATGTACAATATGCAAAAGTTTTTAAATCAAAGTTACAATGTGAAAAATTTAGGATTTTTGGCAACAGCGCGCGCCGGAACGAGGACAGTGCTGACGGTAGTTATCGTGTGTTGAAAAATGAGAACTAATGTCCATATGACCCTGTACTGCAATGTAAGCCTGAGACGCTCTAATCTACACACATACCTCTCTCTCTTCCTCTCTCCAACCCATAAGCGATACTCAACTCTGCATAAGAGGAGTCTTCGCCAGTGTCCGAATTTCAACCTTTGACAGGCGTCTATTAGCAGCGCGCCTAACTGACGTGCAAGATAAGGTTTTCCTTGTAATCTGTTTCCTACGGGACTATAAGCGGTGACCACAACATTTTATATTTTAATAGTATGAAGTAAAGACCAATGAATGCCCTTCGATTTGCGTTTTACGAATTTAGGTAATATTTTCGGAGTTACAGCAGTCTAAAAAAAAAAAAAAAAAAAAAACCGTTTTTAGCCATTTTAAGAGGCCCGGAAATCATGCTTCTAACAAGCGTGCAAAATTTTTGAAAACATAGAAGCATAGTTTAAAGTATGTGTTATTTTCGTAGATAAACATAATATGAATAAGTTGAGCTGAAACGCCGTCCAAGCGCCAGTCGAGGACTCCTCTTAACTGGATGAAATTACTTAACGCGTTCGAGATTTCGCCTAAAGATAGCGTCCATGAGAAATTTTGAAGTAATCATATGATTTAATGGTGCGATATTAAAGTTCAGTGTATTACGCATGTCAATACATTTCCCATGATTCTATTCAGGATTTTCATACAAAAAATCGTGTAACGTTCTTTAAACTGTTTCTGAACAGACCTCGTTCACGAACGTTGAACACTTTTACAATAAATGTCTTTGGATCGTATCCCTGCACACCACAGTAGAAGGAAAATGCCGGTCCGGGCACAGCGGCTGGCGGCTGTGGTTGTGTGGTTGACCTTGACCTTTGACCCCGTGACCTTGACCTTTGACCCCCTGTAACCCGACACCCCGGCGCCATCTTGTTTCCGGCCGCCATCTTGTTTCCGGCCACCATCTTGTTTCCGCCCGCCATCTTGTTTCTGACCGCCATCTTTAATTACGTCAATTTCGAAAAATTAAAAAAAAAAATTTAAAAATTCCAAAAAAAAAAATTTAAAAATTAAAAAAAACTGTTTAAAAATTCTGCCATCTTGTTCCGACCGTCATCTTGGAGGTTTCTTCCGAGTCTTCCAAAAAATTTTTGATTTCGCATTCCATCCTAACCCCACATGCATTAAAAATTAATTTAATTAAAATAAAATCTTTTTAATAAAAATACTATTTAATAAAAACATTTTACATAATATAATTTTATATAACAATTATTTAGT